>JAXQQM020063845.1:0-57290 GCA_034641835.2 Pinus albicaulis
CCTTTTTAGTACTCCAGGAACAAGGAAGTAGAAAGCATAAAAATAAATACGTGATGTTATCTATGAGAAAATGATCTAAAACTGCTGTGATTAAAGGTCGAAGATGGTTTGATACATTCAGAGAATAGCAGATCTAAGTTTTGATATTTTATTTATCAGTGTATACATAAGTTGAATTTTGGAAATGACATTGGCAACATTATGGGTGATCTACTTGCAGATCTGAAAATTAATGCAGAGAATCACAGAACATACTATAGACACAAAAACTGGAATAACACAGCTCTGGAAACAATACCACAAATTTTATTATGAAGAAGAGATGAGAATTTTATAAACAATGCAATCATTCTCTTTATTTCTTATTAATTACAAAAGATAAAATCAAAATGCATTATTAGATAAAGCTAATATATTTTAGATGTTTCCTTCTTTCCTAGTTTTTCAGATGTTTCCCTCTTTTCTATTCTTGGATGTTTCCAATGAAGGAGTACGCTTTTTCTTCGTTGCCCAATTAGTGAGATGTTGCTGATTTTTGTGTCCTTGCAGAGAATCACAGAACAGACTATAGACACAAAAACTGGAATAACACAACTCTGGAAAAAATACCACAAACTTTATTATGAAGAAGAGATGAGCATTTTATAAACAATACAATCATTCTCTTTATTTCTTATTAATTACAAAGATAAAATCAAAATGCATTATTAGATAAAGCCAATATATTTTAGATGTTTCCTTCTTTCCTATTTTTTCAGATGTTTCCCTCTTTTCTATTCTTGGATGTTTCCAACGAAAGAGTACGCTTTTTCTTGGTTTCCCAATCAGTGAGATGTTGCTGATTTTTGTGTCCTTCTTGGTTGCCCAATTCCTCCCTGTTTAGATTAGGAGGCATCACGGCTTCCTCCACCAACTGAGGGAAAGTGCGTTGCAATGTTTCTGCAGTCATCCATTTTGCCTGCACTGGTGTGTGTCCCTTCCGACCAACCAAATATGAGAAGTATGGCTAATGTCGTGTATTACGTTTCTTGAAGTCCAGAATTGTATCCTTGAGCAGAGGAGGCTGAAAATCTAAAATATTATCAACCGGATGATGAATTGTAACAAATTCCTCAAGGAGAGGTGGTTCAAATAATTTGAGATTATTAACATTAAGAACACCGTTGATGCCAAGTTGGGAAGGCAAGTCCAAGCGATATGCATTTTCTCCAATGTGTTCCAGAACAGTATACGGGCCATATCTTAGAGAGTGCAACTTATGATGCTGGCCCTTGAAGCATTGATTTTCCAACAAGAGCCACACACGATCTCCAGGTTGAAAAGACAAGTGTGTTCACTGCTTGTCATGTCTCTGTTTGGCACGATCTTGGGCTGCTTGCAAAGCAGGAGTGACTTGATCTTGGTGTTGAGAAATGGTGTGTATAAAATGATGAGTTGATTTTTGTTCCTGTTTTTGATGTGCAGACCCAGAAGGGGTGATCGTCAATGGCATCTCAGAGGGTGCACTTGGTTGAAACCCAAAGCAAACCTCAAAAGGTGAGAAACCAGTTGAGGAGTGTGTTGCCCGATTGTAACTATGTTGAATGATGTGAAAATATGTATCCCACTGTTTGTTTTTGGAAAAGTAGCTGTGAAGTGAGTGAACCAAAGTACGATTGACAACTTCAGTTTGTCCATCTATTTGTGGGTGGAAGGCAGTGGAGAAACGAAGTTGGAAACCCAACAAAGACCAAAGAGTATGCCAAAAGGTACTGAGAAAGTGAGAGTCACGATCTGAAATAATGCTGCTCGGAAAACCAAAGTGTGGCCACACATGATGGAAGAAGAGATCCACGGTCTGAGCAGCACAAGTAGTCTTATGAAAAGGAAGAAATATAGCCATCTTGGAGAAACGACATACAACTACCCAGATAGCATCATGTTTATGAAAATTAGTAGGAAGGCCACTTAAAAAGTCCATGGAAATGGATTCCCAAGGACGAGAGGGAATTGGTAATGGCTAATACAAACCATGCTTACGATTTGAGGGCTTGCTTTGTGAACAAAGAGAACATGCACGAATGAATTTTTCCACTTGATTTGGTAAGGCGGGCCAATAGAAGTGGTGTTGAAGATTGAGAATGGTCTTGGCTGTGCCAAAATTCCCTCTGCATGAAGAGTCATGTGCTTCATGGATGAGAAGGAGACGATCATCAGATTGTGGCACACATAGTTGGTTCAATTTATACAACCAACCATCATGAATGGTATAATCAAGAAATGGAGTTTGGTTTATGACTGTAGGTTGTTGCAAAGCTTCCCATATCTCACCAAAGACCGGATCTATTGCATACATATCTTTCCAAGCATCATATGTAGCACAACGCACCTCTAGAATGTGTAGGACCTGAGCAGGCGGTCGAATTAACAAATCAGCCATCTTATTACTTGTCCCCTTCTTATATTTAATCACTACATGGAATTGTTGAATGTAAGAAGCCCACTTTAAATGGCATTGCTATTGAATCTTTCATTGTGAGTTGATGAAGATTAGCGGATGATGATTTGTATGGAGGATTGTTTCTTTGCCAAGAATGTAATGGAACCATTGCTTCAAAGCTTGCACTAAACTATAGAATTCCCTGTCATAGGTGTTGTACATGAGCTTAGCATCCGCAAGTGCCTCAGAATGGTATGCCATAGGGTGGCCTCCCTGTTTAAGAACAGCTCCAATGGTGAATTGACAGGCATCAGTTTCCATCTCAAATGGTTGATTCATATCTGGAAAACGAAGAATAGGAGCAGAGCATAAGGAACTCTTGAGTTGAGCAAACTATTGCTTAGATTTGGCATCCCAAATAAACTTTGCTTGATGAGACAACTGGTGCAAAGGGCGAGCCAACTATGAAAAATGAGAGACAAAATTTCTGTAGAAATTAATACCTCCCATGAAGCTCTTGAGGTCATGTGCATTGGAAGGGGCTGGCCATTGCGCCAAGGCTTGTACACGAGAGGGATCTGGGCGAACCCCTTTTTTTTCAATAATAAATCCCAAATATTGAACTAATGTTTGTCCAAAATAGGATTTATTTTCTTTGACCTGAAGGTGATGTGCTCGCAATAACTCAAGTATGGTGCGAACATGCTGAAGATGTTCTTCCCAAGATTTACTGAATACTAAAATGTCATCAAGGTAGATGACCACAAACTTACTCAAATGTGCCCTGAAAACATCATTAATGAATCTCATAAAGGTGGCCGGTGCATTGGTCAGTCCAAATGGCATGACCAACCATTCAAATAACCCAAATTTTGTTTTAAGAGTAGTTTTCCATGTGTCAGCTGCATGCATGCGAACTTGATGGTATCCAACAGTTAAATCCATCTTTGTGAAGAAACAAGCCCCGTGTAAATGGTCCAACAAATCCTCAATGCGGGGAAGGGGGTAGCAGTTTTTAATAGTGGCTTTATTAAGGGCTCGATAGTCTCTCACGAGGCGCCATTCAGAAGTATCCTTTTTGGGAATAATAAAAGCTGGAGATGCACATGGCGAGGATGAAGTCTTAATATGTCTAGATGTCAACAATTCTTCAATTTGGCATTCTATCTCAGCTACCTCTCGAGGAGCAAGGCGATAAGATGGGGTATTGGGTAAGGAAGCACCAGGAATAAGATCGATGTGGTGTTCAACAGAGCGTGCTAGAGGCAACCCTATGGGTTGGGTGAAGACATCAACAAATTCGTGGAGTGGAGGAGCCATTAAAGGAGGGATTGGATTGGTGAGGTTGTCTGGCTTGACAGGGCGAGCCAAGCACAAAGAAATATGTTGGTTTAAATTGACTCTCATAATGGGAGCTTTGCTAATGGAAGGTTGGGTTGACGTGCTAGCTGAGGATGTGAGCACATAGGTGCGCCCATCGTGCTACAAGTGGTATTGGTGATCTGTAGCATGATAAACAACATGTCAAGCCTTTTGGTATGGAATTCCTAGCAATAAATCAACACAATCTAGAGGAGAAACATCACATACAATAGTATCATGAAAAGGTCAAATAACAAAGGTGACAGCACAACATTGTGAGATGGTAAGACGAGGACCATCCTTTCTGACCCAACCGAGCTGATACAGGTGTGGGTGAGGAGTGGTGGGAAGGAAAAGGTGTTCAACTAAGTCTTGTGACAGAAGATTATCTTGACTCCCATTGTCAAGAATAAGCGTGGAAAACTCATGTTTGATTTGACAATTATGGGTAAACAAAGGCGTAACAGAGGTGTTTGTTGCATTAGCAGTCATGAGGATGAGAGAGGGGTCCACTTCTGTCAGATTTTCGAGAGAAACAACTGGAAGTGGGGTAGTGGCCTTTGGTTGTTCGACCTCTGTAAAAAGAGTCTTGTGGGGGTGGAGATTTTTCAATATTCGACAATCTGTAGAAGCATGTGAGTTGGTCTTGTGAAATGTGCACCGGGGGGTGTTGTGAGGTGTGGGGGATGAGGCAGAGGCGACATTAGAAGAACCAAAGGGAGATGGACCATTTCTGGCTTGAGGATATCAGATTCGAGTACCCACTTTGCATTCCACAGCCAGGGCCCGAATAAAGGCCTTGTCTAATGAAGCACTATCAAACAACTCAACTTCACGGTGAAGAAGCATTAGCAAACCAGAATTAAATTTGATAATTAGTACCTCTTTTGGATCAGCTATATGGAATTGAATGCGCAACTTGCAGAAGACATCAATGTAGGCTTGCATTGATTGATTGGGTAGTTGTCAAAGCTGCGACCATTTGGCAAGGAGATTTTGTATATATCTTGGAGGATAGAAGCGTTCTTGTAAGGCCTCGCAAAAGAGATTCCAAGATGTGATAGGTGTCGATCTGGTCTCAGCTTGTTCTCCAAGTTCCACAACCAAGGACATATTCTCAAGATGAGTATCCCACCATGTTTGTGCTAGGCCTTCCAATTGTAGACCGGCGATCTGAAGTTTCGTCTCCTCTTCCATCATTGGACAGGTTCTAAAATAGTTGGAGAGACTGCGGAGCCAAAAATCAACAGTCTCACCATTCATTTGCCCTGAGAATTTGGGCAGTTGAAAGCGTGTATCAAGCTACATTTTCCCTGGAGGACGTTGTTGCTGTTGCAGCGTAATTAGTTCTTGAAGAGCCCTAGCTAAATCATTCAATGGAAAGTCTACATGGGAGGGCTCTTGACGCTCTTAACAGGGCGGCATGATTTTCATCCACCGAATGGAGTGAAATGTATGACCCTTTAAAAAAAAAAAAAAAATTCTTCGAACAGGTGGATGGCTTCCAAGATCTTACGCTCTAATACCAATTGATCTACTTGCAGATCTGAAAATTAATGCAGAGAATCACAGAATAGACTATAGACACAAAAACTGGAATAACACAGCTCTGGAAACAATACCACAAACTTTATTATGAAGAAGAGATGAGAATTTTATAAAAAATGCAATCATTCTCTTTATTTCTTATTAATTACAAAAGATAAAATCAAAATGCATTATTAGATAAAGCCAATATATTTTAGATGTTTCCTTCTTTCCTAGTTTTTCAGATGTCTCCCTCTTTTCTATTCTTGGATGTTTCCAATGAAAGAGTACGCTTTTTCTTGGTTGCCCAATCAGTGAGATGTTGTTGATTTTTGTGTCCTTCTTGGTTGCCCAATGGGGAAGAACATTCATTAGCAGGATTGCAAGTTAAAAATGTTGTTTGACCAAGTAGGAGAACCATGGTTACTTTGTTGAACATAATGAAGATATGATTTGGCAATGACATGTGTATTGTGTGGGTCAAAATTCTAGTTGAAGGGGAAAGCTTCAGAGGAATAGACATACATTCAGGTTTGAATGAACAAAGATAAATTCTAGGCAAGCATTGGAGTAATTGGTGAATTGCAGCCAAAGTGTAAAAGAATTCATGGGGAAACTATTTGCAACTGCCACATAAAGATAAAATGTTGTATTTTTGTTTTTCGTCTGAAGTAAATATAACTACAAGTATTTTTCATGTGAAGCTCCAAGTATTTTAAGTCTCAGTCGAGAACCAATCTGCAATTTGTAGCCATGTGGAAGAGCCTGTGGTAGAGCATGTTAATCCTATAGACCTGTGTGAGTGGAGTGTACATTTGAAGTTTGTTGAGTTTATGTGGATAATCGTGTAGTGTGGAACATTGTAACTTTGTGTGCATCAGTGTGTCTTATTATTATTCCTAGGAGAAATGTTGTAGCTTGAGCCTATACAATGAATGTGAATTGCATTGAACGTGTTGAGCTTGCGTTGAAGCACACTATAATAATGGAGTGTGTTTCAGAAGAAATAAAAGAAGAACATGTGAAGGCTCGGCTCCGAAGAACTCATCCCTGCTACTTTTTAGTTTTGATGGTACTACTTCATGTTGTGAGTTTTTTTATTTTTTATATTTTTTCCTACATGCAAGGGTTTTCCGCGTAGGAAAACTATTTATTTTTCCTTTTTACAAAAATATACATACAATATTTAAAAGGTTGATAAGAATGGAATCAACTACATTCATTTGTCAGTTTCCTTAGACTATATATCTATGATAAGAATGTGTAGGTTTACGAGGAAAGTGACACGAGAAAAATAAGGAGTTGAATGGCTAGGAGGTGTTGTTGAATTTAGGAGGTGTTGTTGCATTTCGAATGTGCAGAAGGTTTTTTCTATTTTGGGAATAGAGGAATTGTTTTTTATGGTGGAAAAACAATATAAAAGGCAGCAAAAATATTAAGGGTAGGCATTTTTATATGAATTTTAAAATGGAGGTAAATTTGGTCTTTTATTTTCAATAAATTTGTGAAAGGAATTATTGATTACAAGTAGCTAGGTTAGAGAGGTTTAGGGTAGAATTACTATAATTAAGAACAATTGAAGTTCTTGAAAACTTGTGGCAAAGAACATTTTCTAGTTAAAGGTAAGGGTAGAGAGGTTTAGGGTATAATTACTGTAATCAAGAAAAACTGAAGTTCTTGAAAGAAAAAAAACATTTTCTAGCTAATGGTTGGAAAAAATGAGGACAAGTGAATTTCTCAAGCAGGGAGCTAGGTTATAAGTGCAAAAATTGAAAAAGCAAGTGCTCAGAAGAAGGTTCAAAAGGAGGAATGAGGAAAAATACAAGAGAAGACTAGGCTATGGAGGCACTTAGTAAGGTATTTGATAAATGATTGATGGAGTCAGCTTGTTACAAAGGCTTGATTTAAACTCACGATAAGCGAGAGGAGGACAGACGATTATGACTACCGATCGTCATAATAAATGTTCAAAGGTAATCCATACGAAGTTGAGTAATGTTAAACTTGATATATAATCATTTGAGATGAAAGGGAAAATTGATGGGATAGTGGAACTGCTATAGGAAGGTAAGGAAGACGAAAGGTGTGAATGGATCTTGTGGAAGAAAGTGAAATGTCCTAGGTTGCAAGAGAATTTCAAGCATAGGTTGAATGCTAAATTGAATGATGAAGAGCTTAGAGAAGCAGAGATCAGTGTTCACTATTGCGAACCAGAACAAGGACCTATCCTTGGTAAAGATGAGGATAAAGGACTTTATAAGATCCAATGATCCTATGATTTTAAAAATAATGAAATTTTTGTCAATGCAGGTCATGCAGGTGTAGATGATGGAGAGTTTCCCCATGAAGACAATATTGAGGAAATTTCAATTAATGAAATTGTGGATGAAATTATTATGCCAGAGGAAAGAGATGTAGACTTTGAGGAAGAAATAAATCTCTTGGTGAAATGGTTAGCAAAGGACACGAGTGATGAGTTTAAAAATTAAATTCAAGGTAATTTTACTAATTTGTGTGAAGAGTTGAAACTTTCCGAGGAGAGATTAGTAAATCAAAAGGTCCATCTCGAATTTGTAAAATTGAAACTGAAAGAAGAGGAAATTGTCCTAGAAGACAATAATGAGGAGGAAGTTGCAAGGCATGAGAAACATATAGTGAAGATGTATCATCCAAAATTTAGTAGGAGTCTTTAAACTCTTATGCACAAGGAAGATATGCAAAAACAAGTAAGAGATGAAAGTAAGTTTCAACCGTCAGGGACAAAGTTGGATGAAGAAATTCACAGGTTATGGATGTTGATGAAGAGGATGATTAGGAGAAGTTACAAGAAGAGGAAAATGAGAGCCAACAAAAAAGTATAGTTGACTAAGAATCTTTGTGTAAACCAGGAAAGTGGATGAGAGAAACATAGAATTTGGAAGCCTAAAGAATTGAAGGAAACATCATCAGTAGGATAACAATGGGATAAATGGAATCTTCCATAACAAACTTTGGGATCCACGAGCATTGTTAAATCAAAGGCTTATGACCATGGGGTCATAAATTTTTCAACTTTGGGAGTATGATGCAAGAGCATCTAAGCTTCCCAAAGGCATCAATATTTTTTAAGAAAAAACTCCAAAGGGTTTCAACATTGAAAATGAGTTCTAATTCCTTAATCTTTTTTGTTTAATTATTATAGAAAGTATAAGTCATAATTTTAGAAAACCTATGGATAGGTAAGATTTTGTCAATAAAGTAAAATAAAATCATCATAACATAGTTACCGATCAAATGGGAATTTTACCAATTAACTGTTTTTTTTAGGTAGCAAAAAAATCATCTGATTTTAAAAACTGTTGATTCACAAAACACCTTTTTTTTTAGGAACATATTTTTGACACTTCAAATTTCCTTATGTATTAAATATAATTTTTTTTTTTAAATGTTAGTGATTTTCATGTTGATTTTGAAAAGTGGTTATGAAGCATCAACCCCCTCTTTTTAGAGGACTTGTTTTTCACACTTTAAATTTTTTAATGTATTAGGTGTGGATAATTTATTTTAAATGTTGGTGATTTTCATGCAGATTTTGAAAATCATCAAATATTTTTTAAGGCAAATTTCTTTACAATTTAAATATTTTGATGCCCTAAGTATGCATAATTGTTTTCAAGTTGTCTTATTCTTCGTCTTGTTTTTCGTCCTAAGATATTTGTTTTTCAAGGGTTTTCCAAATATGTGTTTTGTGTTTTTCTTTACAATGTTTTTTTTTATAATGAAATTTTTAATTTTTTTTTACGAAGTTTAAAACAAATATAACATCAATACTTTGAGGTTAGGATTTTCTATAAATTTATATATCTTTAATTAATTCTTAAATACACAAAAAATAATTGTTAGTAAAAAATAATAATGTTAAACACTCGACAAGAAATATAGATTTTGCATATAGATATAATTAAAAAATGTGCATTTCACGACCTTTTCACTAAAAATGACATCTTAAATAATTTTTTTTTATGAAAAATTGCAATAAAAAAAGTTGGAAAGATAACAAACTTTATGAAATTTTTATGAATTTAAATTCAAAGATGATGACATTTCATGTTTGTTTTTCCAAATAAAATGATTTAGATAAAAGTTTCCATAAAAATAACAAAAAAAATGTTTAAAAAAATTAAAACATACCATTTAAAAAAGTCATTAAAATAAATAAATAAATAAAACAAAATTCCTTAAAATAAAAAAAAAAAAATTAAAAAGACATAAAAACATAATAAAAACATATATTTTTTTAAATAATAAAATAAAACATTAGAAAAAAAATATAAAAATTCTTCCCTTAAAAAATATTAAAAAATAAAAAACATTAAAAAAAACACACACATTAAAAATGATTAAAAAAAAAAAAAACATTTTGAAAAAAATTAAATGTAATATATATATATATATATATATATATATGTATGTATATATGTATGTATATATGTATGTATATATGTATGTATATATGTATATATATATATGTATATATATATATATATATATATATATATATATATATATATATATATATATATATATATATATATATATAAAAGCAAAATAAAATAAAATAAACAATTAAAAACATAAATTATTATTATATTTTTAAATGGCAGCTCTTCACTGACCATCAGTTAGGCAGGGGCCTCAGGGCCATAGGAGCGGGCCTCCCCTTGGTCAGCCAAGGGACAATTCCGGGAATCAATTCCTGACTAGGAGGGGGCTTGAGGGATGCCTCAGGGCCGACGAAGCGGGTTTGGAGGGCCCTTTGACAGGGCTTCGGCGACCCTCAGGACCCCACCCTACCGGGGGTCGAGGGTCATCATTTAAAAAATAATAATAGTTATTTAAAATATATATATATATATATATATTTTTTTTTTTTTTTTTAATGATTTTTTAAATTTATTTATTTTTTAATATTTTTAAAAGTTGTTCTTTATAAGATTTTTTATTTTTTATTTTAATTATTATAATAATTTTGTTTTTATTTTAATTTTATGATTTAAATATTTTTCTTTTAATTTGCTTTTTTAAATTGTTTTAAATTTGTATTTAATTTTTTTTTCAATTTAATTTAATTTATTTGTTTTTTTTTGTTAAAATTTTACCTTAAATTATATATATTTTTAGATTTCTTTTTTCTTTTTTTAGCGCATATATTATTATTATTATTATTATTATTATTTATTTTGTATCCTTTGAGTTAATTTGTTTTTTAAACAATGTTTTTGTTTGATTTGTTTTGTGTGTTTTTTATATGTTTTGTTGTGTTTTTTGTCTTTGTCATGATGATGAACCATAGTAAGCGGTTTGAAACGTGTTGACCTTGAAAGCTACGTTGTGATTTCTTCGGAAGATATTTTGTAAATATTTTTTTATGTTTGATTTTTTTTTTTGTCATTCTTTATATTTTTAATAAATTTTTTATGTTTTCATATATTTTTTATTTTTTATTTATTATTTTTTTAAAGTTTTTGTTTTTGTTTTTGTTTTTTTTTTTTTAGTTTTAATTTTTTTCAATATTTTAATTTTTGTTTTGATTTGTGTTTTATATTTTAATTTTGTTTTATTTTATTTCTTGAGACCATGTCGATCCTCGACTAACAACTCAACCCCATTTTGTGTCAATTTGATAGTTGGCTTTTCGTTATAATGGATCAAGTATGCCGCCATAGTTTGTCAATTTCATAGTTGATTTTCAAGATTTCATTGCAATAGGTTGAGTTCACCTATGTTTCATGTCAATTTGATGGTTGCTTTTAATTTTTTGTTACAATATGTCAAGTTGTCTTAGCCTAAGAATTTAAAATAGCTATACTTTTAGCATTTAAAAAAAAAATATTCTTGGTATAATGATTCTTTCATTCAGGTGTTCATTTTTAAAGTTTTTTTAGTCATATAATTTTTCCATGATTTCATAGTTGAAATATATTGAAAACTTAAGGGTTTTGTAGTTGTGATATTTGGTTTATTCCATGGTTGAAGATTTGTTAAAATTTTAAGGTTTTTCTAAGTCACGATATTTTATCTTTAATGCTATGGTTGAAAATAATTTGAAGTATTTTATCTTTAATGTTATGGTTGAAAATTGTTGAAATTTTATGGCTTTTTAGAGATATGATATTTTATCTTTAATGTCATCACTGAAAATTGTTCGGATTTTAAGGTTTTTCAGAGTCATGATATTTTATCTTTAACAGCATTCCTAAAAATGTTGAAAATTTACCTTGAAAAAAAAGATGTTATTCCAAGATTAACACTTTTCATTTCCAGGGTGTGTTTTGCACCAAAAAAATTGGCTTATCGCCATTTTTTAAAAATGTTGAAAATTTACCCTGAAAAAGAAGTGGTGATGCAGAATCAACAATTTTAATTTTTCAAGTTGTTTTTTCATGTTTTTTTGGGGTTTTTTGGCTAGAATTCTCGTTTTGAGGTAATAGTTCTCGTTTGATTTGTGACTTTGTTACCTTGAAAAACATGAGTGATTTATGGAGTGATTTTAGGATCTAGGAAAATCTATGATGTTTCTAAAATTATTTCTATTGTAAGGCTACGAGAGAATAAGAGAGGGAGAAAATGTGAGAAAGAAGACTATGAGCCATGGAAATATAGAACTTGAAAACACAAGAGGAGTGTAGATGATGGGTTTGTATTATGCATGTACAATTTCATTATGAATGGAAAGAAAAATTCACCATATTTGTATGTGTAATTCTTTGTATTTCTATGAGTAGTTTGAATACAATTGAGCTGGTGAATGTTAGCTATATTGAGATTAACAAAACATGTGCATAATCCTTGCTAGATGTTAAACACCATGTTGAAACACACACATGGTGTATGAGGAAGAATAATGCACACACACACAAGACTCAACACACAATGAAAGATAAGCGTGAGGCTTTCTTCATTTCCATTATACAAAGATGTACATTTATAGTACAATGGTGTGACTCTTGGTTTCACATTCCAAGGTCACTTGGACTCCATTGTGACTTTTCGCATTCCACACCTACCCATGAGGATTAGGTGTTCCAACATCCCCCCTTAATCTGAAGGGGTATGTGTGAGTCCAAGAAAAGAGTTGTAATACAAATCTGCAAAGTATACATGGCAGCACTTGGGCTAAATCAACTCTCTGAAATGTTGGAAAAAGAGAGGTGGTTTAAGGATGACCACTAACACTGGAACGCAAAACTTGTTGCAGTTCTTAGAACTCTTCCAAAACTGGCAAGAAGCTGAAGGTTTCTGCTAGAGGAATTGTCCCTCATAAAAAAGGGAGGCCTTCAACCTAAAAGAAGGGAGGTCTACTACCTGTGATGGTTTCAGGATTACCAACAACTTTGGAATGCTTGAAGCATTTTCTGGAACTCAACCAAAGCTGGCAAGAAGTTGAAGGCTTCTGTTAGAGGAAGTGTTCCTCATATAAGAAAGGGAGATCTTTGACCTAAAAGAAGGGAGGTCTACTACCTGTGGTGGTTTTAGGTTGTCCACCAACCAAAGATGATGGTTTAATGTTGTCCACCAACTGAAGGCATGCTCATGGGCATCCGTGTCTCTAGCTACAACTCTGAACATGGAATGAGAGATTGTGGCTCAGGCTCGCTTGATTTGACGTCAAAGCTTGTACATGACCACCATTTTCCCCCCTATCAGGGACAAGGTGAGATGATGGCGAAAACTCAACTGCAAGTTTGCTCAATATCCGTGAACAAGTTCTGACATGTGTCTTAAACATCTTCTTGGCTATTGATGCCCATTGCCAAGAAGCGATCCATCCAAGGTGAATATTTGTTCTTGCAGGAGGCTTGTGTCTGAAGCATCTGTCTGAAGAATGGTTGTGCCGACCATAGTGCTTGCATGGATGAAGATCAAGACAGTGATCTTTCATATGGCCAACTCGATCACAGTGTTGGCATTTTACAATATGTTGTTGTTGTTGTGGAGCAGGATCTGGAATAGCTGCAGGTGAACTGTCATACAAGAATCCAGCACTCTGAAATATGATAGGCTTGGAGTAGTCTGTAATATGAAAGGACACATCCTTGTCATATCCAAGACCAGTTCTGTGCTTGTTGTGGACAAGCTCTTCCCAAGGTCTGATGATGGGCTTGAGAAGTGTAGGCTGAGCTGCTGCATCTGCATGTACATCTTCTCTTATGCAAGGAACTGAATGGGAATCAACTTCAACTTTACTTGCTGCTGATTGGAGTCATTCTCAATATTTTGAACAGAAACAGGTTCAGAATGGTGAATCTTTTGGTGAAGTTCATCTTGTTGGAGCTGAGATTCTAACTGCAAAAACTCAATCTTTTCTTGTGCATCTTGCAAACAACTTTGAATGTTACAAAGAGAATCCTTGCTCATTTTTATCATGTCATCAACATTTGAATGAATGAGGCTATTCAAAAACTCTAATGCCTCATTGATTTTAGCCATTTAAACAACTTAGGCTCAAAAAATGAAAGGATGTCGGCTTCAACCGAAAATGCACCCATTTACAGTGCGATTCAACAACAAATACAAATGACTCTAAAGAATTTCCAACTATGGAAATATCAAAGTACAAAGTGTGCTCCTCAAATGATGGAGGACAATCAACAATGAGTTACATCAACAACTCAAATTTACTCATTGCAACTATGAAGAAGATGCAAATACAATGTCAATATCTCTGCAAAAATATTTTGTAAATGTGCAGCTAAAAACACTATGCAGCTGAATTTTTTCTTCAAATAACTGTTTTTCAATGATGGCAAACTTGTCTTCAAATGTTAATTCTTTCAGAAAAACACCCTCTTATATATGCCACAAATCATACAATGTAAAATCTGCAATATTTAGTCCATCTGCTCACATGTAATTTTCCATTTACTACTGTTCATTTTCTCTTCTTCCTCTCTCTCTCTGCTGTTTTTTTTTTTAATTAATTGAAAATTAATTATTTGAAATGGGAAATAATTAAAAAGGAGGGGGATGGGGATTAATTAAAAGGGAGGAAATTTAAAAATAGAGGGAAATTTATTGAAATGGGAGGGGGAACTAAAAGAAATTTAAAAAAAGTGGGGGGGGAGGGGCGAACTTAAGGGAAATTTATTAAAATGGGAATTTTTTTTAAATTTAAAAAATAAACTCTGACATTAATAAAATATGGGAGGAGAATTAATTTAAAAGTTGAATTGGGTGGCTATATTGGAATGGCAAGGGCGGTGGTTGAGATGAGTGTGCAGGCATTAGTGAGAGGGGAAAGGGTGTAGGTGGAGTTTTAGAGGGAGTCGAATGACTGTGTGGTAGGGCGGAGTGATAGGTAAGGTGCAGGTGGAGAAGTCGTGCCGAGAGGGAGGAGCCCATGTGGGAAGGCGAGCGTTGGCAGGGTCGTTGTGATGAGCGAATAGGCGTGGTGAGAAATGTATGAAACGATGAATAGGTAGGGAGAGGGCCGAAGGGTTATGGCGTGTGAAAGCAGAGAGGGAGGGCATAAGTCGTAAGGGGGAGCGGTCGAGTGTGTTGAAGTGAGAAGTGGGTGTATGTGGGAGGTCGACACAGGGGAGAGAGGTATCATAACACTTTGGTCGCTAGGCTTAGGGCGTAGGGAGTGTAGTGTGGAGAGATGCGTGTTGAAAGGGGTGAGATGCAGATGTATGTGTGTACAGTGGGGAGGCGGAGAGTCGTAGGGATGGGGAAGCACAAGGTATTGTGTAGAGGGCATATGGTAGTTGGAGGGTGGGTAAGGGATGGAGAGTAGAGGGGTAGTTTAGCGTAGGGAGAAGTGAGGCGAGGGGGTGCGTTTGATTGGAGTGCTGTGAGGGATTGAGAGAGGTCGATGTTGCAGAATTTTTTTTTTTTTTATTATGTTATTTTATTTTATTTTATTTAATATTAAAACAGCATAGAGTAGAAAATGTAGATTTTCTTCCAGCAGCAGAGGAGTAAGACTGAGACCCAAGACTTTAAAACAGTAGCAGATTTTTTTCAAATATACAACAATCTACTCCATTGCAGAATTTAACATTATTCAGAAATCTTTTCCATTAAAAACCCAGAAACTTACAGAGATTTTCAATGAAAAACTCAGAAATTTTTCCAATAGCCCAGTAGTAGAAGAACCTAGAATTTTTTTGCAATAAAAAAATCATAAACTTCTTCAGAAATCCAATTTAAACAATATTCCAGCAGCGCTTCAAAATGGAGCAGAATTTAAAATGCAGAAATTGCAGAGAAAATTTAGAATGAAAACCTTCAGATGGGCAGTGCTGCCTTTCTCCAAACCAATCTTGAGTGCTGCCACAAATTTTGAATGCTGCTCCTTCTCCAAGATAAAATTTCTGAATGCTGCAAAATCACTGCTACAAAAACTATGAGTGCTGCAAAAATGTCAAGAATTTTTGCAGATATGCACAGGCCATAAACACAAATGGCTCACTCAATTTGGAGCAGGGCCAAAAATTGCCCGCTTTGATACCATGTTAAACACCATGTTAAAACACACACATGGTGTATGAGAAGAAGAATGCACACAAACAAGACTCAACACACAATGAAAGATAAGCGTGAGGCTTTCTTATTTTTTCCATTATACATGATGTACATTTATAATACAACGGTGTGACTCTTGGTTTCATATTCCAAGGTCACTTGGACTCCATTGTGACTTTTCGCATTCCACACCTACCCATGAGGATTAGGTGTTCCAACAATAGAAAACAATCCATCTGTGTGAGCGACTGTAAGGAGAATAAACAAGATTGATAAGACCTGTTTAGATTAGAGCTATGTAGAGTTCCATTTGGAGTTATAGTTAAGATTGAGATTGAATTTGGGTATAATCTACATAGGTTACAAATTCTATAGTCTTTATGAGTTAGAATAATTCAGTGAAGGATTTTTTATTTCAATGTGAGTAAATCTAGCAAACAAGTAGAATACTTGTTGATGAAAAGAAATTCCCTCTGTGGGGATTGAGCGGTTTATGTGTGAACAACCTTGTAGAATGAGAGAGTTATAGAAGGAGGTGTATGGGCACCTTGATGTTAGTAGTGCATTGACATCCCAAAAGTGGAGAAGTTAAAACTTGCAGGGAAGAAATCACCAAATGAATGGAGTACTAAAGGTTGGGAAAGAAATTTTTGGATTAAATGCCTTTGCATTACATTATAGCCCAACAATAATTAGATTTTATTTTCAGAACAAAAAATTATGCTAAGAAAATTAAGAAAGGGATGTAGATCTGGACACCTATGATGTTTCCTCAAAAAATTCCTTAAGTTGTTTTCTTCCAATTGTGTATTTAAGAATGATTTAATACAATCCAAGCAGTTAAGGGATGTTGGTGAACCCATGGCTTACTATCTAAACATCAAACATTGTTTTTGAATGTTATTTTCAGTTTATGCTAAGTAGAGTTGAACTAGGGAAGTCTATGTTTAGCCCTGTCCTCTAGTTTTATCTCCAAAAGTTGTATGAAAGTTTCCCTAAGAGTATGTTGAAAGTAGGCTAGGTTCAAAGTCCTTACCTGATCTTATACTATTCTTTGTTTACCTTAAGTTTTGTCTTCAAAATTTTTCCAATTAAAGAGTGAACTAGGGAAGTCTATGGTTAGCCCTGTCCTCTAATTTCTTCTCCAACAGTTGCTTTGAAAGGTTTTCTCTTTGAATATGTTGAAATTAGGATAGGTTAAAAGTCCTTACTTGATCTTAAGCTATTATTAATGTTTTTAAAATGTTTTCTATTGAAAGTGCATCGAAGCAGGCTAGTTTCAAAGTACTTACCTGATCTTAGATTACTTTTATGTTGCTTCTTAAGTGCATGCCAAAAGCAGGATAGTTTCAAAGTACTTACTTGATCTTAGGTTGCTCTTTGTTCTTCATTTTTTTGTTTCTCCATCTCTATTTGTTTTCATTCCATAAAAACAACTTAAAGAGATCCTTTGACATAGATGACTTGCCCCATGGACCACTCTTGAACCTTGTTGTTTCAATTAAATCCTACTATGAATCCATAGCCCAATGGATTGAAGTTGCTTCTTGCCTATCTTGTTAGCCGAACCAATATTTCACTTGCATACACCTTCACCCTTCATTTAGACTTCCTTCACCTTCACATATCTTTGCCCAACCAAAACCAAACAAAACCCTTGTTATTCATAACTAGCCTAATATCACACCTAAAAGCCTTAAAGATAAATCAATCTTTGCACTTATAAGAGAGATCCATCTCTGGATTTAGGAGGGCTAGATCCTAGAATCCCAAAGTGGTTCAAATGTTGTGTCTGTAGTTTTAGTCTTGCCAATCTGCCGAAATTACATGAAACCAACATTTCTGGCAACTCCGCTGGGGATTTCTGAGTAAAATACTTAAAACAAGACACTCAGTATTCAGTGCAGTATAAGTAGATCTCTTCAAGGGATACCAATGAAAATGGTAATCATGATAGAACTTATCTGAATCAGTGACAAACTAAGGAACCCTTAGGATTCTCATAAGAGCTTATCAAACCTTGAAGGAATCAGCTAGCTTACCCATAAGAGTAAACTTTCTTTGTCTCATCATTGTAGCTAAGTGTTGAAACAAATTTATGACACTCTTAGAACCTATAGGACTGAAATAACTTAGAAAACCCAAAATATTTCAGATTGGTATTCAAATAAACATGGTGGTGGACCATAAAACATTTTACCTCCACAAGAGCTAAAAATTTCCACCTGGTGACTCCACAATCCGAAACAGACCTTAAGACTCCAATGGGAAACCCATTATCATCATAACATCATATAAACTCAGTTAAGAAGACTTTAGGATTAAATTTTTCTTGTTTAAAAGATCAGTTAGCCTCTTAAATATTATTTTATTTGGTTAAAATTTTCCTATTAAGTTAGGTCTGAAAAACATAACACTGTGGCTTCAAGAAGAATTCATACTAGGATCCATCTTGATCCAAATACCCCTAAGATATTTGATAACCCTGAAATAATTATTAGGAAATCTTCTAAGGCCCAATATTCAACTATTATCATACCATTCCATAGAGCTACTTCTGTCCCTGAAAACCTTGCAGCTCTACAAGAATCACAAGTTGACTTAAGAAATCCTTTCAGAACTAGGTCACTTGATGATACAGATCATATAGATTTAGAGCCTTCACTTTCATCTCAAGACAGAAGTGAACATCCTAGTAGCAGAGAAACTACTCCATCTGATTCACATTTCATTCATAATTTTGGTTTCTCTCATCCTAGATCTGCTCAACAATCTCTTGCTGGTTCATCCACATCCGTTCTCCACACAGCCACTATTCAAACCACATCATTCCATCAAACCCCTCCTATTTTCCATCCTCCACCTGTAAACCCCCCATTTTTCCCACAACCTCCTATCATGGCAACATGGTATGCCCCTCTAGTCCTTCCTTTACCCTTAGTTAATATTCCATAGGACTATCAGTCCAAGATACCATTTTATGATGCCAGTGGTGCTACTACTGCTTCACAACATGTGGATAAGATGAATGACTAATTTGACAGAAATGAGATTGATGATGAAACTGTCAAAATTAGACTATTTTTTCAGATTTTAGGGGGAGAAGCAAGAAAGTGGTTCAAAGGCTTAACCCCTCACAATATTAATGATCTCCAAGCCTTCCATCAGTTATTCTTAAATAAATGGGAAGTTAAGAAAAACCCTCTCCAAATACTTTTGGACTACAATAATCTCCAAAGAAACACTGGGGAAAGTGTTCAAGCTTATTGCACTAGGTTTAATAGTGTGTATAATTCACTTCCCCCAGATCTGAAACCTCCACAAGGCTCAGCTTTAAACAAGTTTCCTGAAGGATTCGATCCTGAAATGGCTTATCAAATTAGAGAAAGAGACCCTATGACTCTAGAAGATATGCAGAAAGGAGCCTTAGCTATGGAAGTTAATCTAATGGAGAAAAAAAAAAGAATGAGGAATGAGAAGAAAGTGTCATTTAGAGAGGAATCTGCACCTTCCACATCTAGCTCTAATATGGAAAGAATGACGGAGGAAATGATGAAAAAGATGAGCATCCTTGAGAGAGCACAAGCAAGTCAAAATCGATCAGCTCCTCAACACAGAAACCAATCTCAAAACCAAAATCAGAATTTTAGGACAAATCAGCCTCAAAATAGACCAAGAGACCTTGATCAAGAGATTATACCTCCTTTTCATCAAAACTATGTGAGTGAGGTTGAAGAAACAATTGAACAAATAGAGGAAGATGATATAAACATGTTGGGAGTAGATAATGATGATTTTGAAGTTCATTACAATAGGAAACAAGGTTTATACACACCCTATGATGATAAAAGAGCAGAGGATGAGTATTGCTATCAAGAGTTGGAAAATGTCATCATAGAAACTCCAAAAGAGTATGACCTTAGGAGTAAAAGCAATCAGGAAACTCCCAACAACAAAATCTCTGACAAATCTATAAAAACAGCCCTGTAAA
The DNA here is from genome assembly GCA_034641835.2 of Pinus albicaulis. Classification (NCBI taxonomy): domain Eukaryota; kingdom Viridiplantae; phylum Streptophyta; class Pinopsida; order Pinales; family Pinaceae; genus Pinus; species Pinus albicaulis. Next base: position 19,806 of record JAXQQM020063845.1, read on the forward strand.
TAAACCCAAAGTCACAAAATAGAAAGACAAAATAGTGGCTGGAAATTATGATAAAAACAAAGAAAAAAGCTCTCAAATTACTGAAAAATAGAGTGCAGATTTTAACAGTGCTAGTACTTTAGCTAGTGCTCCTATGAAAACAATTTTGACCAATGTAAATAGAGGAAGTCAACAAACTAATTTTGCTGATAGAATGGTGGTTAATAAGGCTGAAACAAACACTTTAAAGAATTAGATTCTTTTTAGTTTGGAGCAGGAAATTTCCAAAAACAAAATCTTTGTTCCTCTCACTGAATTAGCCACCCAAGATGTATATAGATCCCAAAATTTGAAGGCTTTTAACATTGAAGAGAACAATGACACTATCAATCTTAACGATGACCAACCAGAGCTTTTATTTGGTCCAAAGATTGAAGGTAGATATCAAGAAGGACCAGTTCCTCCTTTTTATGTTAGTTTAAAGATTCATGACAAGATTTTACACAATGCCATGCATGATTCAGGGGCCTCTTAAAATTTAATGCCCAAAGCTGTAATGGAGAGCCTTGGCCTTGAAATCACTCGACCTTACAAAGATCTTTACTCCTTTGACTGAAGCAGAGTGAAATGTTTAGGTTTAATCAAAGACCTCTATGTAAACTTCACACAAATTATAGCCAAGTGTTTAGTGATTGATATTGTAGTGGCTGATGTACCCCCCAAGTATGGTATGTTGTTATCAAGATATTGGGGATCTAAGTTACAAGGAACAATGCAGATGAACATGACATATGCGAACATCCCTGTTTTTAATCAAACTAGAAAACTTTATAGGGAATCTCATATGCAAAACATGGTTACTAGCCAAGAGAGACCACAAAACTCTCATCTTTATTCTATTCACATAGGCCTTGATTCATTTATCCTTTTCAATGATGAAACGTTCAGTGAGAAAGAAACCTTAACTGAATTAGTGGCAAATATAGAAAAAGAGGAAGACAAGACAGAAGTGTCAAAACAGTTTTCTAAAACAGAAAATCATATAAAATAAATCACAGTTCTAGAGCTTCAAATCAGTCATCCATTGCTTTTCAACCTTGAGAGTCAAGAAGAGGGTCCTCAACACAATGGAAAACATGAGGAACTAAAACAAATTCAACATAGTGCTGATCTTCAAGAACAATCCAAAAGCACACTAGATGAAAAGGATAGTAACCAAACTAGTGAATCTGAAGCTAGTCCTCTTTGGAGTATGAACTTTGATGGATCTTGCACTAAGATTGATGCAGGAGTAGGAGTGTGGCTTCACAATACAATGAACAATCATGTTGAAGGGAATTCCTACAAATTAAACTTTCAATGCACCAACAACATAGATGAGTATGAAGCCCTCCTTTTAGGCCTACACTTATTAAAGAAATTAGGCGCCAAAAGGATAAAGGTTCATGGTGATTCTGAACTAATAATTAGGCAAGTGAATGTGTAATATAGTGCCAAACATCCCAGACTTAGAGCCTATAGAAATGATGTCATGGATTTATTAAAAACATTTGAGGAATTCCAGCTTGTTTTTGTCCCAAGAAATCAAAATATTGCTGCTAATGGTTTAGCTTTTGCTGCTAGAACATGCCTAACACCGTATGAAACCAAAATATGTACTACCCAAATCAAATTTCGACCAGCTGTCCCTGACAATGAGAAATATTGGCAAGTGTTTGATGGAGACAAACAAATAGAAGACTTCTTACAGTCCAAAAATGAATTTGAGCTGCCAAGTTCAGATTTAGAGTATGAAGATGACTATCCTACTGAAGAAAATATACTTGTTGAAGAATAAAACTCTCCAAAGATTGTTGATATCAATCTGTTAGCTAATAAATTTGAACACAACGCAGAGATTAGTGTAGATTTAGGAAAAGAAGAAACACTGCAATCTAACATTGAAAATTTTCCAAAAGGGCTGGTCCCCTTAGAAGAATTGTTTGATTTCAATGATGTTGCAAAGAAACCAAAGTTGGAGCCTGTGGAAACTGAGGTAGAAGAGTGCAATATAGGCAGTGAACTAAAACCAAAGATGATCAAACTGTCTAAAACTTTACCAGCTCACATCAAGCTGAAATATATTGAGCTGTTTAAAGAATTTTTTGATGTTTTTGCATGGAGTTATGAGGATCTAAAGTCCTATGACATAGAGATAATTTAGCATAAGATACCCCTCAAGGAAAACCAAAGGCCATTTAAACAAAAACTGCGCAGAATAAACCCTGTTCAATTACCTTTGGTTGACAAGGAAATCAAGAAAATGTATGATGTTGGGATTATTGTTCCTATTAGATATTCAGATTGGGTTTCTAATCTAGTGTCAGTTAGGAAAAAGACAGGACAAATAATTCTTTGTATTGACTTTCGAAACTTAAACAAAGCCTCATTAAAGGAAAAATACCCTTTACCCAAGATGTATCACATTTTACAAAAGGTAGTTGGTTCTAAAAGAATTTCTTTGCTAGATGGATTCTCAGGATACAATCAGATATTAGTACATCCTGATGATCAAATCAAGACAACCTTTACTACACCTTGGGGCACTTTCATGTATGTGAAAGTGCCCTTTGGTTTAATGAATGTTGGTCCTACATTTCAGAGAGCCATGGACATTGCATTCTCGGAAGAATTAGGACACTTCATCATTATTTATTTGGATTCTATCACTGTTTTTTCTAAAACAGATGAAGAACACCTAGAACACTTGAGAGAAGTCTTTGAGAAATGAAGAAAGTATGTGTTGTCTTTAAATCCTAAGAAAACATTTTTTGGTCTCCAAGAAGGTAAGCTACTTGGACACATCATATCAAAAGAGGGAATAAATATAGACCCAAAGAGGATTGATGGTATTTTTCAAATCAACCATCCAAGAAACATTAAGGAACTTCAATCTTTCATTGGAAAGATTAATTTCTTAAGAAGGTTCATACCCAACTTAGCTGAACTCCTTAGAAACATAACAAACATGTTGAAGAAGGAACAAGGAGTTAAATGGACCTTAGAGGCAAAGAAATCATTTGAACTGGTAAAGCAAGCATTAACCAAAACACCAGTTCTTATAAGTCCCGACTTTACAAAATATTTTTTCATTTTTTCATTTGCATTAAAACATACAGTAGTTGTTGTTCTATTGCAGGAAAATCTAAAGGGACAAGAGCAGCCAATTTCATTCTTTAGCAAGGCATTGAAAGATGCACCTATGAAGTACAATATCATGGAAAAACAAGCCTTTTCTTTAGTCAAAGCCTTGAAAGACTTTTGAGTTTACATTTTACACTCCCACATAATTGCATTTGTGCCAAACTCAGTTGTAAAAGACATTCTAACACAAGACCCAGATGGAAAAAGAGGAAAGTGGATAGCTGTGATACTTGAATATGATTTAGAAATTAAGCCCACTAAACTCATTAAAGGCCAAGGACTAGCAAGATTAATGGCTAAATCAAATTTTGAAGCTCTTGATATAAACATGATAAATGCATTAGATGAACAAGAGGAGTTGTCAAATCCCATTATTGAAGATCATTTCTTGAATTCATCTTGGTATGTTGATATTTTATATGTTTTTCTCAATCTGAATACACCTCCCAGTTTTTCAAAAACAAAGGCAAGGTTTTTAAAGTTAAAAGTTGTAAATTACTGCATTTTAGATAAATTTATTTATTGGAAAAATCTAGTGGATTATTTCTTAAATTTTTGCCTGAGAATGATGTAGATAAGGTCAAGCATGAGTTCCATGAAGGAGAATGTGGAGGCCACCTCTATTGGAAGACAAGTTCCAACAAAATCCTTAGAGTTGGTTACTACTAGCCCTCCCTCTTTCAAGATGTCCATAAAATGATTATTGCCTGTCATAAATGCCAACTCTTTGAAGGCAAAAGAAAATTGTTCCCTTTACCCTTACATCCAATCACTGTTGAAGCTCCTTTTCAATAGTGGGGTCTAGACTTCATAGGAGAAATCCATCCACCTTCATCTGCCCAACATACATGGATTCTCACTGCAACAGACTACTTTACCAAATGGATAGAAGCCATCCCTTCTAGGCAAGTGAATGACTCTATCATTATAAAATTCCTTGAAAACCATATCCTATCTAGATTTGGCTATCCTAGGAATATTATCACTAATAATGTTGCTGCATTTGGATCCAAAAAGATGGTTGAATTCTGTCACAAATATCAAATTACATTGGGCCATTCTACTGCTTATTACCCTCAAGGTAATGGGCTGGCAGAATCCTCAAACAAGAGTTTGGTAAACATAATCAAGAATTTGCTGGAGGACAATAAGAAGTCATGGCACATAAAGCTCATACATGCACTTTGGGATGATAGATTAACACTTAAAAAATCAATTGGAATGTCACCCTACCAACTTGTTTATGGAGTAGATGCAATTTTTCCAACCAGTCTAGGAGTGCCAGTCATGAAGATGATCCAAGAAGTACAGTCTGAAGACAATGACATGTTAAGAAGAATAAATCAGGCCATACATCTTCAACAAACCAAAGAGGAAGTCTACAACAGAGCATTACAAAAGCAAGAAAGCATCAATAAGCTTTTTGATAGAAGGACAAAGGCCAGTGATTTCAGCATTGGTGACAAAGTTTTAAAGTGGGATTCGAGGAAAGAAGATAGGGGAAAGCATGGGAAATTCAATAAATTATGGCTTGGCCCTTATCTCATTCATTCTATTGCTGGTAACAATGCCTATTTCTTACAAGAATTGAATGGAGCTGAACTGTTTGGGGGTCCTGTCAATGGCAGGATGCTCAAACATTATTTCTCTTAACCATATCAATTTGGAAACCTTTTTGTTTTTGTTTTCATTTTAAATATTATACTCATAATTGCATTCAAAGTTAGAAAATGAAAAAATACAAAAACAATAGAAAGAGAAAAGAGGGCAAATTGTAAAAACAAGAAAGTTACAACCCCATACTAAAAAGAGAAACAAAATCTGAAAGTGTGCAAAGCTCAAATGCCACTCCCAAGAAACACACTCCTAGTTAGTCATATAGCCTAATCATGACTAATTAGTTTTCAATTTACTGCTGATAGGTTAGTGAATTAGATTTTCCAAACAGCCTAAACTTGGCTTATCAGTTAGGAATATCAGGATAGAAGAAAAAGGTTCAAACAAGCTCAAAATCTGAACCTATGAATTTCAAAAAGAAGGAAGGCTCCAAATAGATCAAATCTTGAGCCAAAGATAGAAGTAAACTAGTTCTAATATACCCAAAACTTGAACTAGAGGAGAAAGAAGAAGCAGCTCAAACAAGCCTAAAAACAGAGTTGAAGAATAAGTGAAGGATGTTCTTAAAACTTTCAGATCTTAAGCCTTCACCATTTTGCTTTAATTTTCTGCAATTTTAGTCTATTTGTAGCTTGTTTTTATGCCATAGATCAACAACAAGTTAGACTGATCAATCCTGACTTGTCTGCTTTTAAATTTCTGTTTTAGAAATTAGAGAATAAACTCTGTCAGACAGTCTAATCCTGACAGAGTGTAGTTAGGTAGAGAAGCTTGTGAACTCAACTGCTTAATCTAAGTTCATAGAGAAATAAGGCTAGAAATAGATTAGTTTTATGCTTTCAAAAGAATAAAATGTTTGTAAAATAGTTTCCAATCCAAATGCACTCTAAAAAGAAGAAAAAATGTTAGATCATTAGGATTGGGTAGGTAGAAAGCTTGTTTTGATAGAATTCCATTGTTTTGTAATGGATGCTAACATTGTCAGAGAAAAAGAAGATCAGCAAAAGAAAGAAAAATTGCAGCCTATGGATGAGGCATTGATCATCTTCCAGAAAAGACATGTCTGAGGTTCTTGACACATCCAAGGAGCTACCATCCCAGGTTAGAGCCGTTGTTAGCCACCTATAAAATTTACCATATCAAATGGTGGCTAAAAAAATTTTTGTAGCCTTCAAGAAACAATTCATGTTCAAAATTGTGAGTTCTTGAAGTCTTATGATGGTCTTTATCCTTTAAGATAATATTCACTGCTATTTCCCTCATAAATCCCTCAAAAATCTGTTGTTTACCTAAAGAAGAAGACTTCTTAAAACCCCATTTTTCATCATTTTACCCCTCGTTCCACTCATAAAAACAATTCCATTTTTCATCACTTTTCCTTCATAAAAATCCCTCATTGAGCCTCATTTAACCTTCAAATTCACTTCAAGACCCTTTTAAAATCATTTGGTCTCCTTCCATTTGTTTTAAAAAGCCTTCTTTCCTCTACCAGAACCCTCAATTTCCCTTAAAAACCCTGTTTTCTAAGCCAAAAAACAGCCTTTTTCATTATAAAAGTTTTTAGCCCCCGAGGGCTTAACTTTCATAAACCTCCACTTCATAGGACCTTAAGCACTGAAACCGGGAGCTTAAAGGGCCTAAAATCCTCTCCGAACCCGTCAAAACCTGTTTCTCCTTTGTATTTCATAAAAAACCCGACTTTCCTTATGTTTTAAATAAAATCCGACAGTACAAAGTTTCAGCAAATATCGACCGTCGATCTAAACCGATCAACGCTCATCGGATCACAAAATCCACATCAGTCATTCCCTTTTTTCAACTTTTTCAAAGTTCCGATGTGATCCCTCTGATTCAATCTCAGCCGTCGATCATCCTTATGATCCGACAATCAGTACAACATCGCATCGCAACTCTTTTCTTATCCTTCCTTTCCTTCCTCCGACGCAGATTCTTCCGATTTAATCTCAGCCATCGAATCCATAAGAACCGACGGTTGAGATTCAATCACATTTTCCCCTCTACCTTCCGTTGATGTCTTCCACGATTTAATCCTGACCATTGATCTCTCAAACCGATCCAATGGCCAGCGCTTAATCGCATATCGCAAATACAAAAGCCCCGTCACTTTTGCCTTTTTCCTATTTTTCAAATGTGATTTAATCCTAACCGTCCATTCTGTCAGATCCAATGGCCAGTGTTGCATCACATCCCGCTCTTATATCACATAAGCCTCCACAATCTCGACCTCTGATTTAATCTCTGCCATTGATCTTTTTATATCGTACGGTCCATGTTGCTCATGCCTTCAAACCCCACCCTTCCCATATTTTCCCGTCGATAGTTCTCTGCTATCCATTCCTACAGATCCGACGGTCAAGATATATCTCGCGCACCTTTCCTCATCGCGTTATTTTTGCACCGTCTGATCTGGCTCCGCCGATCCGACGAACAGCATCACGTTTCACATTTTTTCTACATCCGGAGTTTAGCGCCAAAAATTTGCGTGATAAAAGCGGTTTTCTGAAGACGCGTGTCAAGCAGCGAAGTATATCGCATTTTTTTTTGAGAAATTCTGAAACCACCTTTGAGCTATGCAATACCAGCAGTTTTTCACACTATAACCACCTTTCCCCATTACATTACATTTTCTCATTTAAATCTCCACCCTTCATTCTTTTAATCTAACGGCCCAGATTTCATTAAACCCCCAAGTCTTTGCTCCTCCATTTTTTTCCCCGAACAAACTCACTAATACTTCTCCGTCATCGATCTCTGAAGATCGACAGTTTTGATTTGTTCTCCCCACCAAGCCATCGCCTATCTCCTGTGCTCTGAAATGCTCTACTGATTCATCTCGACCGTTGATCATTCTAGATCAATGACTCTTATTCATCCCACATCCAAACTTCGTTTTTAGCCCTTTTTCGTTTCTGATAAAGGTTTTCTGCCATTTCTTTTGCAAATCCCTCCATTCTGCTGTAATATGACCTCCTCTGCATTATAAACTCCCCAATCAATCTCAGTCGTTGATCAATCTAGATCAATGGCCTGGACTTAATCTCCACCACCGTTTACCCAACCGCCTCCGCATTTGACCCCAGCAAGAAATCCTCACCGTTGGTTGATTTCATCCAACAGTCATGATTAAATCTCACCTCCAAAGCATTTTAAACCTATCCACACAGGATTTTTATAATTTTTTCTTGTTTGTGCAGGTTTTTAAAGGTTTTTACATTGTTTTAAGAAGAAATGAATGGTCGTGGATGACGATCCCTCAAGCCACTATTCATAAAGAAGATCGATCTGCAGGGTCCACATCATGATTTATCCATGCCTCGTGAGCACTTATAACATTATAAAACCCTCTGTGCACCTGCAAAACAACAAAAACACAGTGAACCTTAAACAGACAAAGAGTATCAGTGTCCAGGGATAAAATCAAAGAAGAAATCAATGTTTAAAGGTTTTAAACACATTTTTGAAGGATTAAGGCATAAATTCAATTATCAAAGGCCTAATCCACACAGTTAAGGACAGCATGAAGACTTGAAGACAGAAAATTAAGCCTAATCAGACCTAAAACACAGATCTAAAGTAAATTAAAAGTGTTTTAGGGAAATACAACGGGATCTATCAATCCAAGAAGCCTCCACTGCCATATCAGAGGCTAATTGAATCCTCTCCAGCTACCAAAATCCACTTGCAGCCTCAAAGCAATCAAAGAAGGCATAGTTATTGCCTCATTCAGTGATATTTTGCCAAAAAGGTAGCCAGAGTTATTGCTAACTCGCCTCAAGAGTTTTTAAGTCAACAACATCTGCCCAACATGCTTAATACTTAATGAAAATCAATTAATACAGAGGAAATATCAGAAATATTCTCCATTGAGTCCCTCAAAGGCCGAGAAGCATTAAATTGTATTAACTGAACCTAGAGATATTTTTCCTCATCCCACCTCCTCATTTCTTCTATAAATACTTCTGAAGAAGATGAGATAAAGGTTGGTATCTGAATATTTGTTGCATGTAAATAGTTTTCTGAAGCTGCTGTAAGCTCTGTGTGTAATTAAAGATACCTAAAGTTGAGATGAGAAGTTTGAAGTTGTAGAGACCTACTAGACTTGAGGGTTGTAACTGGTTTGAAGCATCAAATACAAGTTGATTTATGGGATCCTGGTCTATGTCAATGGTGATGTTTTTCTTATTGTAAATTATTATTTTATTCTGTCTCCATTCTGTCCATTATCTCTGATAAATAACAACAAATATAAAGCTAGGATTTACTCTTTGCAGTACCCTACTTTCACTGATAAGCTTTATCTTCATGTTTTCTTCCAATTGTGTATTTAAGAATGATTTAATACAGTCCAAGCAGTTAAGGAATGTTGGTGAGCCCATGTCTTACTGTCTAAACTTCAAACATTGTTCTTGAATGTTATTTTCAGTTTATGCTAAGTAGAGTTGAACTAGGGAAGTCTATGGTTAGCCCTGCCCTCTAGATTTATCTCCAAAAGTTGTTTGAAAGTTTCCCTAAGAGTATGTTGAAAGCAGGCTAGGTTCAAAGTCCTTACCTGATCTTAGACTATTCTTTATTTATCTTAAGTGTTGTCTTGAATTTTTTTCTAATTAAAGTCAAACTAGGGAAGTCTATGGTTAGCCCTGTCCTCTAGTTTCTTCTCCAACAGTTGCTTCAAAAAGTTTCCTTTTGAATATGCTGAAAGAAGGATAGGTTCAAAGTCCTTGCTTGATCTTAAGCTATTCTTAATGTTTTTTAAATGTTTTATATTGAAAGTGCATCGAAAGCAGGCTAGTTTCAAAGTACTTACCTGATCTTAGATTACTTTTATGTTGCTTCTTAAGTGCATGCCAAAAGCAGGATAGTTTCAAAGTACTTACTTGATCTTAGGCTGCTCTTTGTGCTTCATTTTTTTGTTTCTCCATCTCTATTTGTTTTCATTCCATAAAATCAACTTAAAGATATCCTTTGACATAGATGACTTGCCCCATGGACCACTCTTGAACCTTGTTGTTTCAATTAAATCCTACTATGACTCCATAGCCCAATGGATTGAAGCTGCTTCTTGCCTATCTTGTTAGCCAAACCAATATTTCACTTGCATACACCTTCACCCTTCATTTAGACTTCCGTCACCTTCACATATATCTTCCCAACCAAAACCAAAAAAAACCCTTGTTCTTCATAACTAGCCTAATATCACACCTAAAAGCCTTAAACATAAATCAATCTTTGCACTTATAAGAGAGATCCCTCTCTATATTTAGGAGGGCTAAATCCTAGAATCCCAAAGTGGTTCAAATGTTGTCTCTGTATTTTTAGTCTTGCCAATCTGCTGAAATTACAGGGAAATAACACACACTTCACACACACACCCTAAGTGAAAAAGGGCTAGGTTAACACCGCCAAGAAAAGACTCTGAAACATTTAAATTAATTGATCCCGCACCTCTCTACCCTTGTTTCGAGATTGTAATCAGTTGATCCTGCACCTCCTTGCCCTTGTTGGTCTCTTTTCCCTTTGTGTCATGTTTTGACATCATTAATGCGCCTCCAAGGTGTTCATCCTGGAGACTGATTGGTCTTCATCCTCAGTTTCCGATAGGAAGACTTACTCCTCCACATAAGATCCAAGTTAGTCCTCCACCGAGTCTACACACCGACTCTCCTTCTGGTCCTTTGGGTTCTCCTTCTCGTTATTCTTTCGTTTCTCCCCCTATCACCTTTACCATCTCTGGTGTAGGACCTAATGTTGATGGTAACCCCGACCCTCATGCTTGGAACACCACTAGTGGGACCGCAACGGAGACTGCCCCGGCTGCGCCCTTGCTATCCTTCATGGAAGGCCTCAACCTTCCCGACTTTGACCAGTTGATAAATGACCCTATACACCATGACTCTAGTTGGCCTGCTATGCCAACAAATCTCCCTTCAGACATCCCAAAGTTTGAAGGCCTTGCTGGAGAAGATCCTTCAAATCATATTCGATCTTTCCACATGTGGTGTTCATCTAACTCAATTACTGATGACTCTGTCCATCTTCGGTTGTTCCAATTAGCACTTATAGGTGAAGCTTCTAAGTGGTATGTTGATCAGGCCCCTTCCTCCCATACTAGCTTTGCGACTATTGCCCGAGATTTTTTGTCTTATTTCCATCTTCCCCTTCGTTACGACACTGGTACTGAACTCCTGACCTCTTTCCATCAATCATCCGCAACCTGCCTATTCGACCATGTTTAGGAATGGCGGAGATGAAAGAGCCTATGTCGAGCTCCTACCTTTGAATACTGTGTCTACATGGACTGGTTCCTTAGATATCTTTTGCCACCTATCAGAAAAGATGTCACATCACACTTTCCTCAAACCGAAGAAGCTGCTCTCCAAATTGCGTTAAAATATGACCTGATCTATGCTCATTTGGGTTATGTTTATACCGTTTTACCTGATCTTCCCAGACTTGATGGTGCCAACACACCAGGGGCATCTCACGTTGCCGACGGTATCATTGGAGCTCCCTCTAATCCGTATGCTCAACCTCACATGGGCTATGGCTTTCCTCAAGGGGGGGGCAGAACCTCTTACACTTTCCCCTCCCAGTAGCACTTATCTAGGATACATCATACCTCCTCTTTTTTCCCAACCTCCTATTTACCACACTATTACCCAACCTTCTTATTACCCGTATCCACAGCCTAGTGCTCTAGCTCCTCTAGCATTAGCACCTCCTCCTCCCTTGCCTTCTCAACCCCCACAATAGCGTCCACCACCCCGTCAGGGGTAGGTGTATGCACAGCAAGGTGCGACTAATCCTCCTCCCTAAAAAAGGAAGAGGAAAGGTACTCAAAATCAAGCTGCCCCTGGAAATCCTGGACCTAATCAAGGTAATGCTCCTAACACTAAAAACTAGCAACAAGGCACTTAGCCCAAGCAGGATAGGCCTCTTCGTACGAAAAAGCCATGTTCTTGTTGTGGTGTTTATGGTCATTATACGCATGATTGTCCTCTTCTACCATAGATGCGATAGCTATGGGAGTCTCAAGCAACATTGAGAGGACAACAAGCCATCACTTCTATCCCTCCCAGTCTGGCACCTAGTCAACTAGCTGTGTTTACTGATCCTTTCCCTCATCAAGGATTTGTGGCTACCCAACCACCTGAAGGTCAGGTGGCCACTCAACCTCTTCCATATGGTTCCCCCAATTACCAGATTCTCATGATGTCCTCTGATCAGCCTTCTGAGCCTTCTTCTCCTGGCCATTTAACTTCAGTCGGTACTCATGACCCCCTTTACCCTCCTGGAATGGTTCCTCTAGGCCTTAACCATCTTGGAGCCATCCTGCTTGGTCATTACCCCTTTGGTCAGATACTGTTCCTAGCTCCCCCACCAGGAGTGTACACAGTACCTTTTATGGCCACCCTCTCTCTTCTCAACCCGACCCTTGGAATTTTCGTCTACTATCTCAATCCTCCAGCCGCTACCCCACCTGGTCAACCCAAACCTTATCTTTCTTTGACCTGGGTCCAACTAGTCCCTATGACTTCTCCCGCTGCAACAGTGCCTCATTCACCTCAATAGGAACCACCTCCCGTTGCGACCGCTTCAGGTAAGAATGGCAAAGCTCACAAGGGGGCATCAAAGGACAAGGCTACCCCAAAAAACCCTACCCCTTCACGGCCTCCAAAATGTACCATCCACCCATACTTGTCTAGAGTTGCCTCACCTCAAGTCCATGGTCAATGAAACGTTTCCGGAATCTGATATCCCAGAGGTATATGTCACTATACCCAATTCAATCCTGAAACTCAAACCATTGCGCACAAATCACCCTTGTGCTTTGTGTGATTTCCATGGCCACTACACCCACCTCTGTCCTCGCCTCGAAGAGTATCGTTCCTCTTTAGAAGCCTTACGCCATTTCGAGGCCAAGCGCAATGAGTCAACCACTCCCTTATTTTTTCATCTTACTTCAGCAACACAAGAAGACACGAATGCTCCCATTGACATTCCCCCTTATGATGTCAAGATAACGGAGCCTTGGTCCTCCATCTGCTATCTATCATCATCCATGAGACCCTTGGTGGAAGTCCCCTTAGAGACTCCCCCTGATGTTTCACCTGACCTCCCTTCAGCGACCACCCTGGGCTCTACATCGATAGATCCTCTATCTGCTTACTATTCTGTCACCCCTTGTGACGATGTGCATGTGAACCTCTCTTCCCATGATGATGAGTAAGGTAGCTTCTCTGCGTCAAGTGGTCTTTCTTCCATCAGTCACCCCATCTCCTATTACGATGATGACATTATGGAAGTAGCCACCACCCCTGAATTCATCTATCCCCCCTTACATTGAACCCATGCATTCGAACCACATACACCTTGTGGCCATTACATTGACACCCAATGTTTGGGTAAGGGGGCACCCATATTTTAGCGACCAGGAGAAGAAATTCTCCACAACTCCTAGTGTATCTGGTCGTGTCGACTCTAGTACCATTACTCTTCCACATTTAGAAGAACCTCTAGAGTCCCATATCACTTCAGATCACTCTAGGGATGATACCCCTCATCATTCCTTCATATTACATCAGCAACCCAGTCTCATAGACATTGTGGTTGACCAACCTATGGGTTTTTTGGGAGAAAATCAATTCATTATCTCCAAATCCTCTCTTTCGATAGTAACACCATGTATGACAACTCAGAACCTTAAAGTCCATTTGAATCATATATGCAGTACCAAAGGAGATTGCTAATCATATATTTCCTTTCTCAAACTACATAACCATATCGAAAAAAAATGGTGCACCACATCATTAAAATGTGTTTAGATTTCTCTTTTTCTAGATACATATTAGGTTGTCCATAACATGCTTGGGGGCACCTGTGCCCCTCAACCATAAAAATCTCGGATCTCAGCCAACAACAACACTAAAACCCCCTTTCTCTGACAAGTCACACTTTCCAGGTCATTCCTTGGGACAGGTCATAGTTTTCTGCCTAGTACCTACTACCCAGGTCGCAAAAAAGACCCCAAAAAATGTGACCTGGCCTGTTCATGAGCTATGGGTACCTAAAATGAACTTTCAACCCACTAAAATGAAAGAGTAGGATTAGGCATCTTACCTACAACTGTTAGATCTCACATTCCAACGGTCGATTTATCTACTACAATTGCCACAAGATTTAGGGCCTCCTCTCCTCACTACACTCACCACAGCTCCACCAGTAAATGAGTGAATATAGAAGGAAAATGCCTTATTAAAAGAAAACCCCTGATTTTTCATTCGGATGCTGCGGCCAAACCATAGCTCAGTTTGAAAAACCATATATACCATTGGAAAGATATCACGAAGCCCTCAAATGGGTATCTGTTCATTTTTAGTGATTTGATACATCATCGAGACACTTTTTCACAGGAAGCGCCACTTCACCCTTCCTAAAAATCGAATTCCTTCACTTGCAACACTCGTATTGGGGGAACCACTTTGCCTCCATACTTTTCCACGCTCGTGTCGACTTTCATCATGAGTTACGATCTTGTACTCATGATTTTATGGTTCCCATTGGACCCTTTTCTGATGTGGCAACACCATCGAGTCACCCTTATATAGAGCATTTGATTTGAGTCATCATTGCTTTCATGGAGTCTATCCTAAGTCCCTTTGCATCCTGCTATAGTCCTCCATCCTTCATTGCTTGGTCCCTCTCTCGTATCACAAATTATGGTCTTTATCCCCACTGTTCCCCATCCCTCATGATGCTATGTCAGTCACTACCAGGTCATCCATGCCCTTTATGCTCTAACAAGGGAAGTCGTCCGTTTGCTACCGAATACCCTCCATTTCATCATCATCATTGGTGTCAGTCTATCAATTGCTCTATTATTTCCTCTCATGCCTTAGTTGAGGATCCCTTATTGCCTCACCTATGGTAGGCCTCCTTCTGTCGACATCATTTCATTCATTCCAGAAGACAGGTCTAGAGCGCGATGTGCAGCAGTTCCAGCTTCCACTTTTGTTCGGTGCCCTGGATTAGGCAAAGGGACTCCCTATTTCCCTTTGACTTGATTGTTTCTCAACTGTAGCTCCTTTCAGCATGATCAAGATTCGTATACTTGATGGTTCAGTGATACAACAATTGATATCAATGATTCCCGTGCATGTGTGAAATTTCACAACCCTCATGAGGGGGTGGCCCTACAGGTAGCCCCCCACATACCCGGATGAATTCTTCATTCAGCCTTCGATACAGCTCCACAGATTTGATGATACCAGCCTCAGTTGCTTGCAACGCCTTCTTGATTGCATATATCAGTCAAATTTTCAAAGCCCTTTCCTATTTACAGGGGCATCTGGGTTGTATTCATATCTCATGTACTCAGATATTATTGTACAAAGTCCTGGCTGTTATCCCAGGAAAAATATGTATGTGGGATTCATTATCATGTTATTTATCTGGCTCATGTTTATGCCAGCATATGCTTTATTATTTCACCCCGTGGTTTTCCAAACGCCTCATTATTTATAATTTTCCTCAACAGGCATAGGTATGCCTCCCCCACCACCTATAGCATAGGTACTCACTTATTAAAGAGACTTGTCACACCTGTAAGTCTCGCTTCCTTAGGGTCTAGTTCTTTTAGCACATTAGCCTACCTTATACTCCTCTCCCTTTGACTTCCCCTTCGATGTCTAGTGATTGAGTTCTTACAACGTACTTCGGTCATACAATTAGCTCCTAATGCTCGCACGCTGGGGGGGAATATGTTACACCATTTTTTGGTCATCTAACTCATTGTCATTAGATGGACCCAAGTACACCATGTAAGACCAATTTTACCATAATTAAGATCGCGTTCACTATGAAAATAACTTAGTAGACCACCTTTATTAAGTTGTTTATGGTCTAAACATGAAACCCCATGATTTGATTTTCCTCAAGGAACAATTAGTTAAACATCAGTTTAATTAATATTCCTGGTTATATTTAACCCAAAACAAGGAAATTAATTAGATAAATCATTATTTATCTTATTATTTTCTAAGAATAATTATTTAAGCATTATTTAAATAATATTCTTTGTTAAATATGACTAAATCTCTCTTAAATAATTAAATAAATCATCATTTATTTGATTATTACTCAACCATATACTTAAAATGATAAATAAATCACTTATTTATTTATTTATTATTACTCAACCACATCCTTAAAATGATAAATAAATCATTTATTTATTATTTACAAATAAAGGGATTTGACCCAAGTCAAATTATTTTTCCCTCCAACAAATATAATAAAATATTCCATAAAAGTTGGATCTTGATTTGGTTAATCATATTTTAATTATGCACCAATATCTAGACTAACTCAATAATTTGTTATAAATAAAAGGGTTTTTCCATTCATTTTTCACCTTTTGTTGCCTAAAGATCACTCTAGACCTAAACTTTTGGTCTGGTTATTGATCCACCATCATAGCCATATTTTTCCATTTTTGTCTGGGTTTTCTACACTATCAAGAGAGAGGAATTCTAAACCTGAAGTGTTGAGGACTTACAAGAACCCATCCCCTTGAGGAGAACCGGGAACACCCTCTTGTGTTTTCCTCCTAGGTGCCATTAATATAAAATTCATTTGATATATTCTTGTCTTGTCTATTGGATGCATGGAGTAAATATTGTTTTTTCTACTGTTTAATGTCTTCTAATGCATAGAACTAGATTTTTGCAGCATTTATCCTGATCACCTAACTATATATCTGAAGATATTAGCAGTCATTTCTGTTGTTAGGGCTATTTTTTATGCACAACTAAAGTGGTCTTTTTTCGTACGCTTGGAATTAAGATTCATACTAGCAGCACTGGTATTTTGCAACTTAGGGTTGTCTCTAGGAGCTACAACATATTAATCACATTGTGGCCAGGGAACGGATTAGAAAACCTTTCCCTAGGATACGACATTATTTTCACCCTTCAATCAGATGAGCACGAAGGGTTGCAATTTGCATAGCCCTCACCTTGGTGACTCCACTATTATCAAAGTTCAAATCAGGTGTAATCCTAGCTTACACCAGGCCTCATACCTGATCATATACTTCTTAGCAAAGAGCCCCTTCTGTATCTGATCCTGAAAATATTATATCTAAGAGAATCTGGAGGGAGAAGCAGCTCATCTAGCATGACCTACCCTCATCTTCTGTAGAATATTTTCCTTCCTCTTCTCAAAAATCTAGTATCTATGGTCTTGGCTCCATAGCCTATGTACTTGATTATCCCCCAGAAACCTCTGTTTTAGCAAATTCAGACCTAAAAGACGAAGCCAAATCTGTTGATACTTCTTTGCCTCCCTTGCACACTACTCCAGAGGCTGAAGAATTCAAAGAAGTTACAGCACTCCAAATCTCATTACAGACAAATATCCAAACCTCTACTCAGCATATACCCATTGTACCGCAACCAAATCATCCTCATAACTTACCACGACTACCCCTCATGGCTGTACCTGGTCTCCTCCTCAATAAATATGCTCCATTGGCTTTACCACAAGTGTTGAATGACATGCGTCTAGATTATCTAAATCTCTTACCTCGTTTCAATGGGGAATACATTACTTCTGTGCAGAGAGATATTGAAAGCTTCTATGCCTTTACTGAGAATATGAATGTGGAGCACCTAGATGTGGTGTTGAGGATTTTCATCCAATCCTTGGATGGAGGGGCTCGAAAGTGGTTTAAATATCTTGATAATAACATAGTCACCTCTTGGAAAGAAATGGAGAATTTCTTCACACTAAAATGGGGACAAAATGGGAACCAAGGCTATGATGTCATGAAGTTCAATGCTCTAAAAAGAGACATAATGAGGATGTAACAGAATTTATAAATAGGTTCAATAAGCTCTATAATAATCTCCCCATTGAAATAAAACCTCCCCAACCATCTGCTAAGGTGGTTTTTGCAGGAGCTTTTGAGCCAGAGTTTGGGTTCACTCTGAGAGAAAGAAAATATGCATGTCTAGATCAGATCTAGACTGATGCATTGGAGGTAGAAGAAAAATTTTCTTCTACTAGTAAATTCAAAGGGAAGATAGAGCATGAAGCCAAAAGAAAGAGTAGGGAGGAGGCTTCTACTTCTAATCAGAAGAGGGAATCACAGGAGTACAAAATTGAAGAAATGAATAAGTTGATCAAGAACCTCTCAAATAAGTTGGTGAAGATTTAATTGGAAGCTAAGAAATCCCCTCCTCTTTCTAACTAAATGATCCCAAACCTTGGGTTTAATCCCTAGTACTAGAAGCCCCCTCTACAGTTGTTGCAGCAAGAAAGGAAAGAGCAGCAATATCACATCCAACCTCCTCTATACCTAGAAGCGATAATGGAGGGATATGTTGAGGAATTCACAGATAGCCAACAAGATCAATTCCTAGCTTACTTATAGGATGAAGAAGTTTAACACATCCTGCAATAAGAGCAAGAAGAGAAGGAATTCCCCCCCAAAGGATCAAGATATTAACAATTACTGTAGGCAGTTTGTGGATTTCATGCAAGCTCAGCTCCACAAGAAGTATGGTCTCAAGTCCTCCAGGAAGAGAACTCAAGTGCAATAAGAAAATGAAGAGTTGACACCAAGGGAACAGACCCCTTCTAGCTCTACCAGTAAGGGTAAAAAGCCTTTGGAATAATTTGCCCATCATAAAGCCCCTGCATACGCTTCCACAAAGCAAGGCTCTAATCCTCCTGAAAACGAGAATTCATCATCTGTAACCTTGAAACTGCTTGACCACCCTAAAGAGCAGTCCAAAGAATTCATTGCAAAAAAATCCCCTACGGCCTCTAAACTCCATAAGTAATTAGAGAAGGTGAAGATCTCGGTTCCACTGATCGAGCTCTAGAAGAAGCCTTCATACAAGTCCCAAGTGTCACAATTCATGCTACCCCATGGTGTAGGCCTTATCCCTGACAGCGTCAAACCTCAAGAAGAAATACCGATTGTATTTTTTGGACCTCATGTAGAAGAGCTAGACTTAGCCACTTCCCCATTCTATGTGAATCTAGTTATACATGACCTATTATTGCACAAATACATGCTAGATTCCAGAGCTTCACATTTTCTTTTTCCATTGTCTATCTTGGAGCAGTTGGGGCTGCAGATCACCAGGCCTTATAAATATCTGTATTCTTTTGATTCCAAGAGGGTAAAGTGCTTAGGCATGATAAATATTTGGTAGTAACCTAGCCTAGATTTTGGCCAAAAGTATGGTAATGGACATTGTTGTAGCTAATATCCTACCTTAGTTTGGAATGTTTTTGTCGAGATCCTAGGGATCGAAGATTGGAGGATCCATTAAACTTTACCTCACCTATGCCACTATTCCATTATTCGGTGGGGAGGAAAGAAGATAATACCATGAATCCAGATTCGTGAATATGGTAAAGAAATTTGATGGTTCCATAAATTCTCTGGTATATGGTAAGGAGGGTGAATTCTCTTGTCTTGTGCTCAAGGAGGATGAAATTTTTTTGAAATAAATGGAGATCTGTCCTCTAATGTAGAAGAATCCTATGAGGATAGAGGAAAAAAAGATATGAACCTTGAAGTTTGATGGAGCTTACTCACAAGAAGGAAACAGGATCGGGGTACTCTTGACATCACCAGAAGGATTCCTAGTTCCTCTCTCCTTTAAACTGGAATTCAAAGCCACACATAATGTGGCTGAATATGAAACCTTGTTGTTGGGATTACAAGTGGCGCGGAACATGAACATACATAACCTCAAGGTGTTTTCAGATTCAAAGCTCGTAGTGAGGCAAGTTGGGAGTGAATGCCAAACTGAACACCCACGGCTCAGAGCTTACATGAATGAGGTATGTGATTTAGTTGAGAACTTATTTTCTTATTTTAACATTTAGTTCATGCAGATGGATAAGAATAGGATGGAAAACTCACTATCTGTGGCTGCTAGTAATTTTTGCCCTCCGCGGAATCCTTTGCTCAGATATGATGTTGAAGTGTGATACCGCCCTTCCATTCCGGACAATATAAAGCATTAGCAAGTCTTCGAAGATGAAGAGAAGCTCCAACATTTATGGAAATGGTGGGCCAGGTTTCAAATATGGTGATTGACTCTATCACCAAGATGATAGTGAGGAGCCAAAAAATAGATGGGAAGAGACATTGGCTGGACACCATGTTCTACGATTGAAAGGAAATGTCATTCCCAGGAGGCTTGTGCCATTGGAGAGATTTTTTGAAAATAATGATATCCCAGTGAAACCCATCAAAATGACCCTCGATGAGCCCTTCAGCGATGTGAATATTGGGACAGAAGAAGATCTGAAGGTGATAAAGCTATCAAAAGGGATCCTTAAAGAATACCAAGATAAATACCTCAAGTTATTTCAATCGTATAAAGATGTCTTCACTTGTTCATATCAGGATCTAAAGACTTTTGACATGGACATTATACAACACAAAATTCCTCTGAAAGAAGGCACTAAGCCTCATAAGTATAAGTTGAGACAGATCAACCCTCTTCTTCTCCTAGCTATCAATAAGGAAATAAAGAAGTTGTTGCAAGCCAAGATCATTGTCCCTTTAAGATACTTGGAATGGGTGGCGAACCTGGTGCCTATAAGAAAGAAGAATGGGGAAATCAGGCTTTGTGTGGATTTCCGCAATCTAAACAGAGCCTCAATCAAATATAACTATCCCCTCTCGAAGATGGATCATATCTTGCAAAATGTGGTGGGATCCTCCCACATGTCCATGATGCATGGCTTCTCAAGATACAGCTAGGTGGTAGTGCTCCTGGAAGGCCAAAAGAATACGAACTTCAATACACCTTGGGGAACCTTCATGTACGCCTGAATGCCCTTTGGCTTGATAAACATCGGTGCCATATTCTAGCATGTGATGGAAATTGCTTTCATAGGAGAGAAGTATAAATTTGCAGTGATCTACCTAGACAACATCACTGTCTTTTAAAAGAGTGACGTTGAACACATAGAGAACCTTCAACGAACCTTTGATAAATTCCATAGGTATGGCCTGTCTCCGAATCACCAAACATCCATGTTTGCCTTGAAGGAAGGAAAGTTACTGGGGCACATAGTAACTAAGGAGGGAGTGAAGATCGACCCAAAGCAGGTAGAGGTGATAAATGGTATTCCCTAACCAAGAAACAAAAAGTAAGTACAGGTGTTCCTGAGAAGAATAAATGTCCTCAGAAGGTTCATTCCCAACTATGCCGAGATTTTCTGAAACATCACCGGGATGCTGAAGAAGAACAGTAAAGTAAGATGTACTCCTAAATCTAGGGAGTCTTTCAATAGGATCAAACAGGCCTTTGCAGAAGCTCTAGTGTTGGCCGATCCATATTATGGGAGGTCTTTCATGATTTTCTCTTTTGCCTCTCCTCACACAATAGCTGCAGTA
Organism: Pinus albicaulis; assembly: GCA_034641835.2. NCBI lineage: Eukaryota > Viridiplantae > Streptophyta > Pinopsida > Pinales > Pinaceae > Pinus > Pinus albicaulis. The sequence goes on from JAXQQM020063845.1 coordinate 41,035, forward strand.
CTTTTGCAGAAAAATGCCGAAGGGCATGAACAACCCGTTGTGTTCTTCAACCAAGTCCTACGAGACATCGAACTGAAATATAATATCCTGGAGAAGCAAGATTATGCTCTAATAAAATATCTTTAGTCATTCTAGATGTATGTGTTACAATCTTCCATAACCGCCTATGTTCTCACAGCAGTAGTGAAGGATATCTTGGTGTAAGGTGACAGCAAAGGAAAAAGGGGCAAGTGGATAGCCAAGATTTAGGAGTACGAACTGGAGATAAAGCCTACCAAGCTCATTAAAGGCCAAGGGCTGGAAACAATATTTTCTGAATCCAACTGTCAAGCTTTGGGGATAAATTTGTCTATGATAGGAGGAGAGGTACAGGAGGACACAGGCGCACATCAAAACATAGAGTCTTCCACTCAAAAAACACGTGTGAAGTACCTTCTATCCTCATGGTATAAAGATGTAGTGGAATATCTTTTAATGTTGAGTTTCCCTCCTAACTATGATAATGAAAAGTACAACACCTTGAGGCTGAAGTCACAAAATTATATCATGGAAAATGGGCAACTGTACTAGAAGGACCCGATGGTGTTCCTACTATTGTGTTTAACAAAGTAGGAAGTTGACCAAGTCACGACTAAATTCCACGAAGGGATATCTGGCAGACATTATAATTGGTGATCCACTGCACATAAGATACTGAGGCCATGTTTCTTCTGGCCTACACTGTTTAGTAATGTATGTTGTGGTTCCTATGTATTAGCCAGGTTAATAAGACCAAAATATAAGACAACATCAAACCACTTTGGGATCCTAGGATCTAGCCCTCTTGGATCCAGAGAGGGATCTCTCTATAAATGTTAAAGACAGATATATCTTTGAAGCTCTAATTGAGGTATTAAGCTAGGTATGAAGCACAGGGGTTTTTGATTTAGATGGTTGGATTGGTTGGAGATCATTAACTAAGAAGGTCATGGAAGTAAAGAAAAGGCTAAATAGAAGGATGTTGTAGCATGGGAAAATAGGAAAAAAGTATCAATCCATTGGGCTATGGAGTCATGAAAGGAGATTACTTGCGAAGCAACTATCCAAGGGTTTTCATAGGGCAAGTCATATATATCAAAGGATATTTTTAGATAGATGGTGTGATGGAACATTAAGAGTGGGTGAAATAAAGAAACTAGAGGGCAGTCTAAGATCAGGTCAAATGTCATTTAAATCCAGGCCTGCTTTTGACATACTTCAAAGGAAACTCTCATAAAAGACACAAAGTGTAGCTTAAGATCAGATCAGATGTCATTTAAATCCAGACCTACTTTCAGCATACTCTTAAGAAAGACAGTCCAATAGGGGCTAGCTCTAATCCTAGATTCAAATTCTTTACGGCTGACTTCGATCAAGAACATCTATGAAACTAACTCCAAATTCAGACATCAGTAAGCATGGTGCAGCCAATTACTACACTGGTTAAACTATGCTGAATTAGCTCTTAGATACAAAACTTAGCATAAAACATATAGATAAATATGACAGTGAGATTTAGGGTACTTCAAACAGTATATCCTAATCTATGCTTGTTGTTCTTTATCAGAGAAATATGGACAGTATGTAAAAACATGAAAGGAGACAATTGCAGTGAGAATACATCACCAATAATATAAACCAGGATCCTGTGAATCTGCTTGATTAATTGATGTGCAAAACCAGTCACATACTTTGAGCTCAGTGGCCTTTTACAATACATACTTCTCTTCCCAGCCTACTATATTACAGACTACCTAACTACTTCCCCTTAATAAAAGTTCTAACACCTAATAGAATCCCTATAACCAACCAACAACAACAATGAATTATCAATGAATACTTATAGGAGAATGAGGAAGTGAAGTAGTAGAAGTGATAGTTGGCCCAATTAAATGAAGAACTTAATGTTTCTTGACCGCTGGGAGGCTTGATGGATAAGAAATGTCATGCTCCATGCCTCATTAATGGGCTTTTGCCTGTATTTGTACTCTGGCTATCTGTTTTTTACCTTTGGAACAAGTAAAGGGGTAGAAAGTATGTAGGTTCCCATACTTTCATAACTATTGCTTTTTCTCTTTGAGGCTTAGTGTATGAGAAAATGACTTTACAGATATTTCTTATCTTTAAAATAACTCTGCTGACAGTCAGTATTCTTTGAAATAATTTTTCAGTTGCCTTTAGGCAAATATCCTCTGTTCTGGTAATAACTAGGCCTTTTTTGATTTCTGTGAGGCTGCAAGTGTCTTTTGGTAGCTGGAGAGGGGTCAGTTGGCCTCTGATGTGGTGGTGGAGGCATTCTTGGATTGATAGATTTCTTGTGTTTACCTTAAAACATTGTTAATTTGCCTTGATTCTGTGTTTTAGGCTTGATTAGGCCTTCATATTCTTTTTTGGTCTTCATGTTGTGTTTATGTCCTTTAAACATTGGATTATGTCATTAATATTCAATTACATGCTTTTAATCACTTTAGACTGTCACTGATACTCTTTTCTACTTCTGTGATGGTGTTCATGCGCTCTGAGTCACCACGACTATGACTGTGGAGACAGAATGCATTTAGCACTCTGTAAACTTGCAAAAAACCCAATAAACACGTTATAAAATCCAAGGGGAGTGAGGGGAGGAAGGCTGCGGAGGCCTATGGAAACGGTGGCGAGGCGATGAGAATGGTGGCTACAACAAGAAAAAGGATGAAAAACGCAACAGAATGGGAGAAAACATGGTCTAACGGAGGTTCGGGGCATCGTAAGATCTGGACCGTCGGATTAGAATAATCCCAAGTGATCTACGGTCAAGATTAATTAATGAAGTCTTTTGGAGGATGAATGAAGCAGTAGGTGAATGGGAGCAAGGTTGCTTTAGGGCCGTCAGATCACGATATTCAACAAACACGATTTCCCGATGGACTTCATTGAAGGTTTAGATGAGTAGACAAATGAGGAGGGCGAGATATATCGTGGGCCGTCGAATTAAGGAAACTGATGGTGGATATTGGTGGAAGAAAATGGTGGGAGTTCAGTTGGATGGAGACATAGGAGGGGTGAGATCGAATATGAGCCGTTGATTCAGATTGATGGACGGTGAAGATTAATCTTGAAGTCTTAAAACAGAGGACGGAAAGGTGGTAAGTGAAAAATAACCTGCAGCATTCGCACGGTGTCGGAGGTGGGAAATGGTTTTCACCAAATTCACACGATTCCATACACTGCGCGACCTGTGTCCCCTCCAATACCGCTTACATCACATGTTTTCTTAATGTTAACCCTCGAACACTTATTTTGCGTGAAACTAATTCTCAGCTGTCGGATCTGGTGATCTTGATCGGATGGTATGGAGAAGACCCGATGAGGAGAGATGCACTAGCATGGTTTAAAAAATTAGGTTGATTGTGGGCCGTTCAATTTGTTGTATGGACAGTCCAAGCTTTATCTCGGGGTGACAAAGGAAATGCAAGGCAGGGAATCGGGCAGAGATCAGGCTTGTTAACAACCATTGATCTGCAGAGATCAACAGTGGAGATCCACCGAAAACTCAAAACATTGGGTTTTATGAAATAATAAAGGGAATGAGGGAAAAAGGGTTCCGACAGGGGTTTTAAAGGTTTCTAGCACCCGGTGCATATTGTTTAGGTCATATGTAAGAGGGGGTTAAGGGGAGTAAGCCCTCGGGGCTAAATCCTTTTAAAGAGCAGAGGGAGCATTTTTGTGCATTTTAAAGGGATTTTCGGGGATTTAAACGCCCAGTTGCTGAAAGTGGTTATATGAAGGAATGGGACTATAGAGTGTAAGCCCTCAGGGGCTAAGCTCTGTTACAGTGTATAATAGAGTATTTTAGGCCAATTTTAGTGCTTTTCTAGGCCAAATGAGGGATTCCAGTAAGGGGGAAAAGGGATTTTTAAACCAGAGAGAGGGTAACATGAGGTTTAAAAAGGGTTTTGAGAAGGTTAGAGAGTCAAATGAGTGTGTTTTGAGGGGATTTTGTGGGATTTGAAAAGGGGAAAAGTGATGAAAAATGGAGGTTTTTTTAGGATGAAATAGGTTAGATGGAGGCCATTTTGACAGCAGTTTCTTTACCAAACAATAGGTTTTCAATGGAAATAGCAGTGAAGATTCTTCAAGGAGCAGAGGGCACATAGAGGCTTCAAGGATGAAATATTTCCAAGGGAAATTTTTCTCTTGAAGGCTCAGAAAATTTTTTAGCCACCTGTTTGCTATGTCAAAAATTTATAGGTGGCTAACAATGTACATGCTCGGGTTCTGGCCTGCGAGAAGCGTCAGGCGTTTGATAAAAATCATAGGTATGAACCTCTCCCATTGACCCCCATACATTTTGAAGAACCTTTCAGACAGTGGGGAATTGACTTCATAGGAGAGATTCACCCGGCTTCTAGTAATCAACATCGATGGATCCTCACTACTAAAGATTACTTCACTAAGTGGGTAGAGTCCGTGGCCGTAAGAAATGCTACTGATTTGGTGGTGATCAATTTCCTGGAGGAAAACATAATTGCTAGGTTTGGATGCCTAGCTAAAATCATTATAGATAATTCCCAAGATTTTAATTCAGCCAAATTTGTAAGTTTTTGTCAACGTTACAACATCTTGCTGGGACACTCGAATATGTACACCCATGGGGAAACGAGCTGGTAGAATCATCTAACAAGACACTGGTAAGGATCTTGAAGAATACCATCAATGAAAATCAAAAGGACTAAGATTCCCAGCTCAATTTTGCACTCTGGGAAAATCGCATCACCACTAAAAGACCAACAGGAAAGTCCCCTTACAAGTTGGTGTATGGTAAAGCCACAGTGTTCCAAATTCATCTTACATTACTCATGGTCCAGTTCTTAGAAGAAATCAAGGAGGAGCCAAATGACCTAATCCGAAGAATGAATCAGTTGGTGGAGTTGAACGAAACTCAGGAAAAGGTAAGCCTTAGACTAGCAAAGTATCAAGATAAAATGAAAGGCTTATTTGACGAAAGAGCTAAAGGCAGAGAAATCCAAGTTGGGGATTTTGTGTTGCGATGGGATAGTGGCAAGAAGATAAAGGGAAACATGGGAAGTTCAACCTCCTATGGTTTGGTCCTTTTAGGGTGGCAGAGGTCAAAGGCAACAAAAATTTTGCACTGGAGAACATAGAAGGATACATACTTGAGGCGCCCGTGAATGGGAAGTTCCTCAAGTTTTATTTTCATCACTGAGGAGGGCAGGTCCTGTTCACTGTATATTTCATTTCACTATTTATATCTTCCACAGTTCCCATTTTGTTTCATCCAGTGTTTGCATTTCCTCCATTTCATCTTCCATATCATCTTTCATTTCATCTTCCATTTTGTGTCCACTTGACTATTGGTATAAAACTTTGAATAATCAGTGTGCATTTGCGACTCCATGTGCCCAATAAAGCATAGGAATTCAAGTCTGCAAGTTCTCAACATACTGAGAACAATGTGTTGTCCCCAAATGGAGTCAATGTTGGCCTGTGACCACTCACAAAGTGGAGAAGGAGAAAGGAAGGGAAATCTTCACTAACAAAGAGCTTGAAAGAAATGAATCCGCCTTTTAATTGAGAAGAAATGGTAAAGTGTTGCTGAGATCGTTTAATGGTTGGTCGAGTTGGGCTCATTCACAAGCTCAGAAGGGACTAGCGTGGCAGAACATCGGGTAAGCTCAAGAGGGTTACACCGTGAAGCAAACAAACTAATTTCCTAAAGGTAAAGGAATGGCACATTTCCGTTAAAAGCTTAAATGTTTTGGAGGAGGCGCAAAGGGAAAAAAAGATGGTCCGGATCAAAGAGCAGATTTGAGGTGGAGAGATGGACGACGAAGATTAAATCATACTTCGCTCTGGAAAATTTTAACTTTTACCACCCCACCAAACCCCCCATGCCTGTGCACTTCGCATTTTGCAGATTTTAATGTTTACCCTTCAATGCTAATACATAAAACTTATGACATGTGATCTACGGGTGCGGTCCCACCTCCATCTGCCATGTCACTCCCCCGCCCATTACATATTGCACATTGCAGTTATTACTGTTTACCCTTCGTTGTTATCATATAAACCTTGCGGCATGTGATCTGCGGGCACAGTCCCACCCACGTCTGCCATGACACCTACTCTCACTTCGCACTTTAGTGATTTTAAGACTTACCTCCACGATTATTCCTTAAAACATGCAATTTGCGAATTGTGATCAGACCTGAACATATCGCACATCACACTTCGGCGATTTTAACATGAACCCTTCACATTCATATTGTAAAACTTGCGATGTATGGTATGCGAGCTAGGTCCACGTCATCTTACACTATTATCTAAAAGCCATTCCTCGGTCTCTAGCCCACTCTTTTCTATTTAAATCATATCTGCCTCATGTTAACACTATCAGCCCCACCATTCCTTCCATCGTTTCCATTCGTTATTTTCACATCCCAGCACCGCTAAGCTCCTCACATCTCTCAGTCACCTCTGCTCTGAGTTAATGCATCTGACGGCCCCTATATAGTTTAGGCCCCCCCACAGCATTTGAACTTTGTAGTGAGTGGGGGGGCATCTGAAATAGGCGGCATCCATTACCACTCACTCCTCCATGTGTCTTCCTCTCGTCATTTCGCACCCCCCCCCCCTTTGTTATCTCTTACCACTTGTGATCCCCTCCAAAATGTTTTTTTCCGTTGTCCTCCAAATCACTGCCACCCTGTGACCATTACCAATGTCGCCGCGCCGTGTCCTCCATCATCCCTCCACGTCCAGGCTTATGAGGTTTACGCGTCATTTTATGAATAAATAGGAAAAACACGGCAGAAATAGTTGTGGTAGAATACAACCCAGCAAGGAGAAAAATCATAGAGCTAGGCTCGTGTAGTACGACTGGCCACTTCACAATGGATGAAGTGGAAATCATAACACTAAGGGAGTGTAGGCCTTCAAACAACAAATGGAATCATATGACGAAGGTTAGACTACCCAACTAGTCTTAGCCTCTTCTCGCGACTCCTTTGAAAATTCTTGAATTTGGCCTCCCTAGCCAACTATTTTGTTTCTTTTTACTGATTAGATAGTGATGTTTTGCTGGTAAAATATGATTTTACCCAATTATACTTTGATTTTTCTATTGTAGGAGTGATTTCTTGATACACGCTCAGATAGTTTGTTAGGATATTTTGGTTTCACCTGTGTGGGTCAATCATGACAGAATAATCGATCGGAAAACCTAAAGGAAGAACTCTATATGTAGTGATACCTAAGATGAAAGAAGGGTTCTGGAATTTTGAAGAATTTTGTTGTAGTTTTGGTATGATTTTGCTCCATTTTCTTTGAGACACATATTTGGGAGAGTTGTTTAAACTTAATATGATACAGAGTTGTTATTTGGGTTCCAGATGGAGTAATGAGTAGCATGTATCTATTTTCTTCTATTATCAATAATCTCCTTTTTATGTATAATCATCTTTCATGTTATGCTTCTTAGATGGTCCATGTAATGTAGTTGCCAGTGTTCTGCAATTTTATTCATGAATTCATGTCTGTATAATGCTAAGGTGTTAACTCTCATGTATTAAGCTTGCTGCATTCCCTTAATTCGCACTCCATGAACCTCTGTTGTTATCCATATCTCATTCACGTCCATTTCCTCTGAGTTCACAGAGAGACATATTCTTAATCCTCTTAAGCTTGTCTCTTGTCAGTTCCTTCTCCAACTCTTTCTAAAATGCCTCTGCATATTTTTAAATCTTATACTCATTTTTTTATACTTGGCCCATTTAAAAGCCATCAAATCTCATAGCCTCTTCAGTCCTCTCACAAGATAGGGAATTCACATGAATCGACTCCAAGGTCTTCTCTATCCATGAACCACCGAAACCATTATTCTCTCATTCCATATTTTGTCAAAGGCATTTATACAATTTTCCATATCTAACCTCTGATTCTAAGATGTCCTAGGCACTGGAATTTTGCATCTCAAGGATGTCTCTAGGAGCTACAACACACATGACATTTATATTCATTCACATTTTTTTTCATTGGGACACATAACCTTCCCTCCACATCATCCTGAATCTATTCATCCCAACTATTCCTTTAGTGTGCATCGTTTATTATTTCTAGCATTTAACTCCCGGGATGATGCAATCACCGATGATCACTGCCAATACATTGCTCGTTAAAATCAAATTGTAACAATTTTCATGGACAAGAAGATGTTATATTAATGCAATAAATTGATAAGCTCTCCCATAATATGCAAATGTAATTTGGATTGTGGTTATTTATATAATATTTTGGGTTTGTATTGTGATATATATATATATATATTTCACTCCACTCTGATGATCAATATGAAAAGATCCAAGTCCTCTCCATATATATATATATATATATCTATATATATCTATATATATATATATATATATATATATATATATATATATATATATATATATATATATATATATATATATATATATATATGTGTGTGTGTGTGTGGAGAGAGAGAGAGAGAGAGAGAGATTGTTGCGTTGGTTGGGACTTTAGCTTGATTTCATGAGGTTTTAAGAAAATTTTGGGGCTAATATAAAATGAGAAGAGACAAAGAGAATAATTTCAGATGCAATACAGAGAAAAATACATTTTGACATATTTTTATAATTTTCATTATTATTTCTAATGATTTTTACTTATTCTTGATTCCTTGAACACAAATAATTCCTTTCTAGCTTAATGCTTACTCTACTTTAAATTCAATAAAATGATAATATTGGGCATATGCGAACTTCTTTAACATACAACTCCTTCATACTTTCAATTTCAATTATAACAAGAAGTTACTTCAAGGTAAGTCTCATATGCTCATTTTCATCTTTTACCATTTCTTTATGATTTTTGTTTCAGCCTTATTATTAGTATTTGCTAATATAAGCACCAATTTTATAAGTCCTCGCTAGTTACACTAATAGTTTGACGTTGCTAGCAAGGTTGGTTTAAATACTTCATTTGACTTCACAACTCTTCTGGCTGAGAAAAACAATTATGTTGATAATTAAACAGAAAAAATTTACATGAGACAGTATCTTTACTTTGGCTTGTTTTCATTTAGTATCTTGTTCTTCATTTTTTCAAAGTTTATTTTGAAAACAAGATATTTGCAATGAAGCAACATCTTCATGCGACTTTAATTTTATTCATAACAACTCCCCAATTTTAGGAATCCTTATTTTTAAATAGAATCCTTATCAGTTGTAACTTTGTGAAAAAAAACTCATGAAGATATCAACTTAAGAAAAACACAGGTGCCTTCCATATATTCACTTGTGTTGAGACATAATTTCATAAGTGGCCTTGTTGGATTTTTCTTTCATTTATGGATTTCCATTTACATTTTATTTTGTGTTTTCATTTTCTTCATTTACAATTGTTGAAGTGTGTTGATTTCACTTTTTCCTTGGATTGGATTTTGTGATATTTCCAAGATCTATATAGGGGATTTTTTCTTACCCATTATCAGTTGGTCTATATGGGGAAATATTTTCTCTACCTCTTTAATAAGATTTCATTTATCTAAAGGTCATTCCTATCCAGTTTTCACTTTCTAAATCATCCACCATTAACTATGGGAACATTGATATATGACTCAAGTGGTATAAGTTCACCTTTATAAAGGAACAAATTGCATATGACATTTTCTTTGGATCCTTAAAAAAAAAATCTACATTGGTAGATGAAGAGAATATTAGTGAGTCCAACTTAATCTAGTATAACATATGTTCTTTCAAGTGAAAATCCTTTTGTACCACTTTTCTCTCTTCACCTAATTGTTAAAAGAAATTCTCCAAGCATATTAATCAAAAAGGCAATGTCAAAGTTTTGAAAGCACACATGTGTGGGAAGTGCATGCAAACCTTTCGAGGTACTGAACATGCCTGCCGACAATGAAGTGATGTAAGGAAAAAAGAGGCAAATTAATTTCTAATACATGCATACTAATCCTTAAAAACCTCTTAGATATCTTTACTATCCAATAGTAGAGAGAAAGTTTTAAAATGATAATTATTTCTTACATTTAAAGTCATTGTATTAGTATGGCCATTAACATAATTTCACTTTTATGAGCTTATTTACTTTGATTCATCTTATGCAGGACCTTCGAAATGGTGTAATATGCTAGAAAATTTTGAAATATTTTATTTTTATCTTTGGTAAATTTAAGTGTAATATTTAAATTAGAGATAAGTACTTCGTCCCCATGTGTTGTCAATTGTTGTGGAAACAACACCCCCAATAATTTTAAACAAAACTTATGGTGACCCTCCATGTAGATTTTGGTCAAATTATTTCTTTAATGTTTTAATTTTGTTGATTTTGTGGGATTTTCAATTTTCTGAGATTTTTGTTTTTGATTTCTCCATTGTGTCCATCTTGTCGTCAACTTTCCAATGGTTCAAGTTTCATGTCATTCTCACTTACAATTTGCAAAATATTTTTAGTCAAAATTTAGTTGAATTTCACCACTTTAACTTAAAATATGTAAAAATATATTTTATTATAATTTAATAAATTAATTTAAAATATAAAAATATAATTATTTTATTAATTAAGTTAATTATTTTATTTTATTTGTAAATATTAAATTTAATTATTTTATTAATTAAATTAATTATTATTAATTTAATATTTATTAAATATCGCCCAATTCAAGAAATAGTATATATATAAACTATATAACAAAACTCTACCTTATAAATATATACATAATGTATATAAACAAAATATATATTATATATTATAAAAAATCAAAATTAAAAATTTTCTTATAACATCATCTCGCTCCTTGATTCCCCAAAGGTTCAAGGTTTTATATACTTTGATAACTCTCGAGTTTATTAGGCCCGAGATGACGTAGAAATAGGAGGCATTGAAAGACCATAGTGGGAGTCTTTATAAGGTATTCATCTAATGAGTTATGCTTTCTTTTATATGAAACAAAACATAGTGGTCCCTCCCCACATACTCACTTATGCAATTACCTCCACAATAGTAACCAGGAACTTCTTATGACTCTGTTTTGTTTATATCTAATTTTTATTATTTGCTTTTACTTATATCATATTTATATTTTATATCATGTTTTATGTTTTATTGTATTTCTTTAAACTTATTTGATATGATTTGTTTTTTAAATATTTTTTCAAATAGTATTTAAACAAATCTTTAATAAATGATCTAAATTATGACTCTGTTTTGTTTATATCTAATTTTTATTATTTTCTTTTACTTATATCATATTTATATTTTATATCATGTTTTATGTTTTATTGTATTTCTTTAAACTTATTTGATATGATTTGTTTTTTAAATATTTTTTCAAATAGTATTTAAACAAATCTTTAATAAATGATCTAAACTTTTTGTTCACAACATTATGCATTTTTTTAGTACACTCAGTTTTGATAACCGAATTTTGATTGGACATAATTTGAGATTTGCTAAATGTAATTGAACAAATGAGGGCTCGTTAGAAATCTTATTCCATGGAGAAGGATTTAGAAGTGGTTGCCTGATCATATGTGGTCATTAATTAGTAAAAACAATAGCATAATTAAAGGATATGGAAATGCAACAATAATAAATTTCTTGAGTTTGTTTTGGAGAAATTTGGTTTGCTCAAATGTCTTGTTCTTGCAAATTCATTTCATATTAACAATTTTACCAAATAATATCTCTATAAAAAAGAAATGAGAAGACATGATTTTATTTTATTAATTTATCAAATCAGCTTTGAATTTGTTGATTTGTTTTTACAATTTTATAAATATGAACTTTTCTCCATTTTAATTGGTTTTAATTTTTATTTTGAATGGTTTTTTTAGGAATTTTATTGAAGAGATTAATCCCAATGGATTGGAGAAATGAAATTGGGATAAAAAAAGGAGGATTTGCAACTCCAAAATGAGCGATGTAAACAGCTTTCAACAACTCTCCTTTTTGGGATTTCGTTTTGTAAATTATAAATAAGAATTTGGAGAAGGTAGAAAGGGTTCCTCATTTATGAAATAGGATATTTTTAGCACTTTTGTAAGGATCATTTTTGTTGTAAGAGAAGAGGAATATTCATATCTGAGCTTTGGGGGTTTTGCTTTCAGGGTCTAATCTATGATGGAGAAGGAGATCTAGCACTTTTGCAACTCTTTTCTTTGCTAACAAAGCTAAAAGTCTTCTAAGGATTTTTGTGGAGATTCATTGTGAAACAAAGAAAATAATCCAAGTTTATTGATTCTATTTTCAAATACTTTTATTTGCTAATAAAACAATATTATTTTAATGGAAGATGTGTGCTAATTATTCCACGTTTTCACATATGTTAAATATGTGAATGGTTGTTTATTTCATTAGCTATCTTATTTTGTAATTACATTGATCTGCTATTTATTTTCTCAATTTTCTCTTGCATTTAAAAAAAATCCAAGTAACTATTTACTCATAAATTTTCTACCATAAAAGATTTAATTATCATTGAAATTGTGTGAACTTTTTCCAAGTTTTAATGACTGAACTTTTATTATTTTGATCTCTAAAATGGATCATGTCATGCACTTACTATATCTGTTGTTAGAGATAATTTGGTAGCTTGATATTCATGATAAACAATATGTCAAATCCCCATTATATTTAAATTCTTGTACTTGGTGTTTGGGAGCAATCTCCTAGTTATTGAGTTAGAGTAGTTTGTTTTGTTTTTTCGGCACTAGTAAGTAGACTTGCATCCAGATTTAAGTTTATATTTAATATTCATTTTGGTTTTAGAAGTCTTCTTATGTATGAGCAACCTTATTAGTGGTTTGGTTGAGCCCTTATTTCAGCTCAATGATTGTTTTCTTGCAACTGCATTATAAGAGGGTAAGTATAATTGCTTTCTTCTTATTGATAAGTAATTAAGAACATCACAAGTTAGCAAGGAGAGTGTGAGGGTAACAAGACCCATTTTAACTAATTTAAATCACCATTCCAAATGGATAGGAGCTTTATTGGGTCTCAGGCCATGTGATCTCCTCATTGTTGATTTTGGTCATTTTTGGAAATCAATAATTTTGGCACTAGAATGAGGGCCAATAATAAACTATATTTATACATGAACTATTAGCTAGAAAAGGTGATGTGAAAATTAAGCATTGTTAAAACCACCACATAGATTTTAATCCTCCCACAGGTGTTGAGTTTTCCCTTTAGGTTAATGCTCCTTTAGTGGGGGAATTATAAAGAATCAAATTTGTAGCCATTAAGAGGTGTCTAAAATCATGGGTCTAGGTATCATATGGTGTCCCACTACTTATGTCATGGTGGATATTTGAAATAAATAATCCACTTATGATATGGTGTCCCACTTAGGAAACTAAACCATTCACAATGCATTAGGATATTTGTCTTTAGAGAGTTCATGTTCAAGATAAAACAAAATGTTACTATATAAAAAAAACATAAGAAGAAAGTACTGAGGAGTCTAAGATGCCTATACTTGCTTAAGCTAATGAATATACTAAAATTTAAGGATATAGGATCCAAAGGTTTATTATGAATTCAAAAAATTAGGAGGATGATAAGGGTTTCACCTCTATAGAAGTGGATTCACCTTGACCAAAAAAATCCTAGACCAATTCTTGTGGTAGCACTAGCTTTAATACATTCTAAGAAATGATCCATATCATTTATTCTCACCTACATTTCTTCCAAAATAAGAAGAATTGCTTCATTTGCATAATTTATGTAAAGGAGAACTTTTCCCAATAATGATTCAATAATGCAAAGGTATAATTGGTTTTGGTGCCTATAAATATGGGAAATATCAAGGACCTAAGCAGTAATGCCTACAACAACCTTGGAGCTCATGATGTATGTCTGAAAAAGTCTACTCATAAAACCTACATGTTGAGAATTCAACCCCAAAACTAGCCCTTGAACCACCCTAAGCATTGCCTCTTTTTCTATCCTTATATCATTAAGTATTTTTCCTTGTCATGGTGGTGATTAGGAGCAAGAATAGAGATTGAGAATGAGAATTTGAGAGGCAAGAACCATGAAGTCTACGCACAAGAAAGGAAATGGGAAGGTGAGTTTATTTTTCTTGTTAATATACCCCTTTGAAATAGATGACTATAACTAAGAAAGAAGGCCAATTAGGAGAAGGAAATAGTTGTTGTTCATTATGGAGAAGTTAGTGAATAAGTTCAAGTTTTCTAGAATATCCATGTTGGATAGGGAAGGCATGAAGAAGTAAATGATGTCCATCATGACCAGGAATGGGAGTAAAACCTAAATAATTTGAGAACAAGAAAAAATATGGTACAGGTGAAGTGGCAACATAAATGTATCATCTGAGAATATGTCAGAATTCACAACAATAATTATGGTTAACAAGTGGCTCGTACAAGGCATATGGATTGGAGATGACATGACACATTTCCTACATTCATTATGTGGAGTAAAGTGGTCATGCTTGCTCATACCCCACCCACCCCGCGCCTTCCAACATATTATCCCTTCTCACCTCATATGGAAACATTCTTTTAAAAAGTACCCGGGGATGAGATTTGATACACTTATATGTGCATGGATTATAAGACCATTTAATATAATCTCTGTGGGTGAAACCACATATTCAACCACTACCTCAAGGTGATCCCATTTCTATAGGTTGGTCCCTCACAGGAATTGAAATTTCCCAATGGTGAAATGCCCACTTTCAACAATTGGATCCAACCCCCTTGAAACTTTTAAAGGAAGACATGGGGTGGGGATTTTATCCACTTATATGTGCCAAGTCACAAGACATTTTAACCTAGCCTCTTTGGGTGCAACCATATTTCGACCACTACCTCAAAGTGCCCCCATGGCTTTAGGCTAGGCCCTAATTGGAATTGAACCTTTCCTAATGGTGGAAAACTTCTTTCTTTCCATGACTGGATCCAACCCCTTCAGAATTCTTCTTAAAAAAATACATGGTCAAAGATTTTATCCACTTATGTATGCATAAATCACAGACCTTTTTTAATATAGCCTCTTTGAATTTTTTTATAGAAATATTAATTCATACCCATCATGGAATATTTTTACTAACTACCAATATTTATAATTTGCTTAACACATTTCATTTCATTACTACACTATTCATTTTTTAAGTTTTATTTTTATTTATATTTATAATATATAACTTTTCAATTCTATTCCTTTTTTAGATCTATTTTGATTTCCCTAGGGAACATTAAATATAAATATATTATTTTCTTAAATTTAATCATTCTAATAATAAAATTTAGATTAAAATTAATTGGTTTTCAAATTCTTCACATTTGTTTCCAATTTCATACTAGTAAATGTAAAATTAAATTTGCGCAATTTTCTTTGCCAAAATCCTATTCAATGCAATGCGCGTGCAAATTTTCATAGAATAAGTTTCCACACCTTTCTTTAGCAATATGTCCCAAAACAAAATCAACCCACCAACTAAATTCATGCCAAAGACAATTAATTTCTTTGACGTCTTCATCTTTGTGTCCTAGTCAATATGAATGCCAATCAATTTCCACATGAAATCATGAGTTTCCACAACTTTGTTCACAAGTATGTTCATTTAATTTGACTTCCCCATGAAAATTCATATAAGAAATGAGTTTCCACAATTTTCTTCAATAATACCGTATGACCTACCAACCAAACTCAAACTAAGATAACTTCTTCACCTTTATGTTCTGATCAATATGAATGCTAGCCAATTTCTACCTAAAAATCATAAATTTGAACAATTGTCTTCACAAATACATCTCACCAAATTCAAACTAAAGCAACTTCTTCACATTTATGTAGTAGTCAATATGAATAACAACCAATTTCTAGATAAAAATCATGAATTTGCACAACTGTCTCACAAATACATCTAATCTCATTTGATATACCTTCTCCACTAAATGTCATATAAAATAAATGAGTTTCCACAATTTTCTTTGATAGCATCCAAACCTTATGCCTAATTTCTTCACCTTTATTTCCTAAATAATTAAAAATGCCAACGAATGTTTGAGCTGAGAGGCTGATTCTACAACCCAGTATGAGGGGGATGTGTGACAAACTGATTCTACAACCCAATATGAGGGGGATGTGTAATGTGTGACAAACTCATTCTACCACCCAATATGAAGGAGATGTGTAAGTTTGTTTGTACGTCTGTTCCACTTTAAAAT
>JAXQQM020060652.1:0-23496 GCA_034641835.2 Pinus albicaulis
GATTTTGTGCTCATCTTGTAAGAGGAGGTGCTTATTTCCCTCAGGGAGTTTGTTAGAGAGGCCTTTGGCCATATTTCTGTATTATTCATCTCTGATATTCTATATTCAGTCATGTTTACTGTATATTTTTTGTAGATTGTGTTATTTTCTGCAGTCCTACCTTTTGTACATGTATATCGCCGGAAACCCTTGTCGGGTGTCTTTTTCTTGATGTAAAAGAGGTTAAAACTCCATTTCTATATTATTTGAATAATATAAGCTTCATATCAGACCTCTTCCATCATTTTCTGAAGAAACCTTCATGGGAATTATTCTCTCACTGTATTCATAAATTTCTGTTTAGCAAAGTCATGGGAAATCAGGGTTTTCTAGCCTAGTCGAGAAAGGAGGAGCTGTTTAACATAGCTACAAGCATTATTTTGAGCTGAAATTTAGAGAGTAGGTCCCTAATGACCTAAGCTATCATATACATCCATTTCCCCTGCTTATTTTTACGCTCATTTCTGAAAACAACCTTTTTAGGGCATAAAATACTCTTTTTCCCCACTCTGCTGGATCATGAAGCAGAAGTAAAAGTTGCTGTTGTAGATAGAAATTATTTCTATGTGTTTCTTATGTATATTTTAAGCTTATTCATCATAACAAGACCGTTATATAACCTCTTCATTGCGAGTTCCGGTTCTATACCCTATATTCTTGCATTCCCCACCGGGAAGAGAATATAGGCCAACGTCTTCTTCGAGGTTATTTCTGTCTGTTGGTGTGATTTATTTGAAATCCAATGAGATTCTCTTCATTTCCATTCTCATGGTTTGCTGAAGCTCCACATTGGTAATAACTCACATTATTCCCAATAGTGTAGCTGTTCCAATTTTGGAACATTACAGTGGTATCAAAGCTTTCATCTTGGCTCAGCCTGTGGATTTCAGATCCACTTAGTTGATAAGGAGGAGAGGAGAAAAAAATTATGGAGAGGATGAGATTACTCTCATCCATTTTCAGATCCAAGAAGAAAGAAGAAGAGAAATGCATTGAAACTCCAAGAGGGTCTGAAGGAGGAAAGAGTTACAGTGAGACCTCTAGAAGGTTTCAAGAAGGAGAAGAAGATGCATGCACTTCCTATTCTCATAGAGGGAGTGAAGAGAAAGGAGACCACTTAGAGCATGAAATCTTGAGTGGGTATTTGGAAGAATACAAGTGCCAACCTAGGGCTTCCAAAGAGACCCTAGATTTTCCTCAGTTTTTTCAACTGAGAGAAGAAAGAAGATCTTGCAGCAAGGTAGAGATCAAGGGAAATAGATTCCTATTGTCTAAATTTGATGGGTTAGCTACAACAAGATCTTGGACAAGAAATATTGAGGCATTATTCCTACTTCATCCAGTGGTAGAGAGGGAGGCAACAGAAGTTGCAGCGCTGCACCTGGAGGGTGAAGCCAATGCTTGGTGGTGCAGTCACTTAAGCCACACAAGGGTGACCACTTTTTCTAAATTTATTCAAGAGCTGATCAGAACCTTTGATGAAGAAATATTAGAGAAGAGTAGGCCCACACCACCATGGGAGGAGGAAAGTACCAATGTTGTCATAGCCTTGAGAGAGCAGCCTTCTACACCAGCAATTGGAGCAACCATTACATGGAAGGAAGGAGTCCTTGCAACACTACAAGAGGTTCACACATATCATCAAGGTATGGTAAGATTTCCACTTTTACTTATTGCAGGAAATCCTTCTAAAAGTTGTGGAAATATCTACTCATAGGGCCCAGGATCAAACATTGTTGCTGAGATAGAGCAACAATATTGCACTACGCTGTGTAGACTTGAATGGTTCCAGAAACAAATGAACCATCATTCTCTTGGACCCTTATTGAGTTGCACTCAACCCTTGAGGTTGAAGTGTTATCTTTTGGAGGGATTCATGAACTTTAAGATGGAGTATGAAGCAGAAACTATGTCATTGGAGGGACTATCAGCACTGTCAAACAATAGTAGGGAAGAGGCTTCACCTTTTTCACCTTTGGATCTTGATGGATTCAGGATAGCCATGGACATGAGATCTTCTCTAAGATATCTCCAAGGAAATGCATTACAACATTTCATGGTATGCATAAGAGAGGAACTGATTGTGGAGGATGATAGCCCACATGGGGAGAATGCCAAGGTGAAGAATGAAAAAATGCATCCACATGGTTTTGAGTGGATGTGGGAGAAGAACAAGAGGCTAGTGAGCCACTTGCAAGTCTATGATACAGGGCAGCAAGAAGCCAAACTATGTTGGCTACTCTTGAGAGATTTTTTCCACCTTGAGACATATCCTTTTTCCAAGGGTATGTGGGAGAAGAAAACTTGGCAAGGTACTTGCATCATATGGCAGGGAGTGTGGGAGTACTATGATGATGTGATATTTTCACCACATGGACTGTATGATGAGGCAGCAAAGACATTTGTTGCTATGGAGGATTAAGAGAGGGCAAGAACAGAGTTTCTCTCACTTTTTGCATGATGTTGCAATGGGAGGAGATGGCAACATTATGAGAAGGTTATTTGACATTGAACATGTCATAGATTGGATTTATGAGTTGGCAGGAGCCTATTTGCATAGGCCAAAAACACTGTCACTTTGGAGCATAAGCTTATTGATAAGGTGTTCCCAGGATCACTTCATATTTGATGCACTTGATGAGCATAAAGGAGGCGAGATTGATATAATGGTGGATGGACTCATTGGTTATTATGGTATGATCTCCTTGACTTGGATTTCCAAGCATGAGAAGGAGGATTTCCAGGCAGCATATGGTTCATTCCTCTTCATATGGGTATGTCATACCTCTATGGAGGATTCATATCTGAATCTTGTCACCATATTATCTTCGATACATGGTAAGAATTCTATTGATGCACTTTATGATTGTTCAATACAGTATTTTCATGCTCTTACCTTTTCCTTGCAGTGCATTGCTCTACAAAGGGGCAAGTTTTTCTTTGGACCCCATGGTATATTTTTGGCCAACTATCATGATGGAGACATCCATATACTGTATGATATGGGGAAAGTGTTTGGTTGCTTCTTGTGTGCTCAATTGACATATTCAACCATCTACTATTTATTAGTGGGTGTGATGACTTATATAGCAAACTATTTTTCAAGAGACAACTTGCCATACCATTTTCTGAAGCTGCAGCGGGGTAGACTGCGCTGTGACCACTTGGGAGACTATTGGTACCTTCCAGCACCACGTAAAACCTTCAATATTTCTCTCATTATGTTGCTGATCATGATCCTATTTGCTAACATTTTTCTTGCCTCTATGAGGAGCATGATTGGAGGAGGAACACATGGAGTGGGTGTGTTCTTGGGGGAAGAGCATCCCCACACTTTCTGCATTGCATGCTCTAAGGGGAGCATGGGAAGAGACATGACCATTACAACAACATATTTTTTTATTAAGGAGGAGGGCCATGAGATGGATGAGGTGCCATATGATGATGATTTCTTGTCAATCATGCATAAGATGGTTTGGGCCAACTTGACTCACAGCGCTGGGAGAGGGACCTTTGGAGGTCTAGTTTCCTTCTTTCCATTGGAGGGAAACCTTATTGCAACCTAAGATCAGAAAATAATTTACACTTGTCTTAAGTGGAGAGGAAGATAGCGTGGGGTAGGCTATTATGCCTACCATGACCAAAATTTCAGCCCACCTACTTTTCCAGAGCTTCAAGTGGAGAATGATTTGAATGAGTTACAATTTTGGAGGGTGACTCATTTTTCTTGGTTGATAGCTTGGGGAGGAGAAATTCAAATGGGGATGATGAATCCCAATCTATATCAGCATTCATGCCCCAAGAGGACCTGAAAACAACCCCTTGTCGCCTCCATGGATGATCCACTGTCACATAATGCCAGCTATTTAGATAGCTTACACACTTGGGAGGGGCAACTTGGAGATATATTGATGATGCAGCACCTTGAACTTTGAATGATTTCATCTTATGACGTTGCCGTAGGGGAGAAGAGGACGCTCTTCAGTCCTATCCTTGTAGTTTCTTTAGGACAAGCAACATTTGGGAGGGGAGGACTGTAATATTCGAAAATTTGCACCCAAGAAAATTAGAATATTAGATTTTGATGCTTTCACCTTATAGGGGAGGAATAAATGGGTAAGGAGGCCCATGAATAATAAAAATATGAATAATTTCCACGTTAATAAGGAAGGGGATCACTTCAGGAGCTGAAATTTACACTTAGAAGTGTGAACAAAGGAAAAATAGATGAGGACATAGTCAAGTTTGACTAAGTCAACATGCATTCTTGAGGAGGAAGAGATCACCTAAGTAAACCAGTTCAATGTGAACAAGGATTAGCCTAAGACACACATATGTAAACTAGATTGAAGATCCATAGTGTGGAAAGAGGCATTGGAGGTGGATTAGTTTTAGTTGACCAAAGTCAACAACGCAGCCACAAGAGGAGGGAAGCTAGCTAGGGCAACACAGTTTTGAAAGAGGAAGCTTCATGAAGAAGTCACCTCAACATTGTGTGGGGTCTAGGGTGAGGAGTCTCACCAAAGATAAAAGGAGGGCATAGAATCAAAGAATATTTATTCATGTATTCATATATTTTGTTCTAGAGACCAATTTCATACTTCAGCTGTTTAGCCGGAGTTGTTGCAATGCTTAATGCAAGGAATTCTTGTGCAGGAATTCCATCCTCTCTTGAGATAAGCTTGCTTAAGGGATCAAAGGGGAGTGATTTGAGCTTCATTTTAGTATTTTTCTTGAGGCCATTCCTTCACATTCAGCCACAACGCAGTCTACTTCAGAAAACTGCGTCCTTGATGCAGGGGCAGGAGCAGCAGTGTTGCACCCTTTGATTTTGTGCTCATCTTGTAAGAGGAGGTGCTTATTTCCCTCCAGGAGTTTGTTAGAGAGGACTTTGGCCATATTTCTATGTTATTCAGCTATAATATGTTATATTAAGTCATTTTTAATGTATAGTTGCTGTAGATTGCGTTTTTTTCTGTAGTCCTACCTTTTGAAAATGTATATTGCCGGAAACCCTTGTCGGGTGTTTTTTTTCTTGATGTAAAAGAGGTTAAACCTCCATTTATCTGTTATTTTATTAATATAAGCTTCATATAATACTTATTCCATAATTTTATATAGAAAAACTCATGGGAATTACGCTCTCACTGTATTCAGAAATTTATGTTTAGCAAAGTCATGAAAAATCAATGTTTTCTAGCCTAGTTGGGATAGGAGGAGCTATTTAACATAGCTAGAAGCATTAGTTTGAGCTGAAATTCAGAGAATAGGTTGCTCATGACTAAGATATTATATCCAGCCGTTTCCGCTACCTATTGTTACGCTTATTTCTGAAAACACCCTTTTTAGGGCATAAAATACCCTTTTTCACCATTCTCCGGATCATGAAACGAAGTACAAGTTGCTGCTGTAGATAGAAATGATTTATATGTGTTTATTATGTATATTTTAAGCTTATTCATTATAAAAATACCGTTATATAGCTTCTTCATTGCAGAGTTCCAGTTCTATGCCCTATATTGCTGCATTTCCCCACCCGGGAAAGAGAATATAGGCCAACATCTTGCTGAGGTTATTTCATCTGCTGGTGTGATTTTATTTGAAATCCAATGAGCTGCTATTCATTTCCATGTTCATGGTTTTCTGAAGCTCCACATTGGTAATAACTCAGGTTATTCCCAATAGTGTAACTATTCCTTATTTGGGAACATTACATCTACACCCACAAGAAACTCACACCTTTCTACTACCATAATGGAGGAAGCCTTAATCAAAGACAAAAATTTCTGAACCCTTTTCAAATGTGACTGTATTATTGAGCTTTCAATTCCGAGCTGTAGTGAGCCTTCAGGTGGGCTGTCAACCTGCGGCTGGAAGAGAGGGCCTTATACTAGGCCTCTTGGCCCTTAAACAGTCTTGCACATTTCTGTCCACAGGTTAGTTCTGCAATCACTGTTATGTATAAGCCTTTATAGCAAGTCCAAGCTTGAACCTTAACACTAAAAATGCCTAAAAAACCTTCCTTCCTTGGCCTCCTTTGAACTCTTCTCTACGTTTGCTGTTCCACTAGTCCAGGACTTGGTCCGGGCTAAGTGATGACTGCTCTTAAGGTTTGCAATTAGCAAGGTCTGTCTCCACAGTCAAATGTCCGAGGTCTCCTTAGGATTTTTCAACACTACTTCCACTATTATGATGTTTTTAATCCTTAAAACAGATTTAACCCATCTAAGACACTTCCCCTTGGCCTCCTTTATACCTTTGATCCTCGTATCTGTGTTCTTATTTGAATTAATCACCGAACGATGGCTAGAAGATGAGTTTCAAACTTGTATTTATAAAACTTTTCAACCTTCAATAAATAGACACAACTTTTTGGAGGAGAGGTCGACTTCACAAGTAGGCTCATGTCAGCTAGCAGAGAAAATATATTATTCCAACTTTAAATTTGTTTTCTCTCAATCTATGAGGAGTTAGAGGGTGTGTGAGGTCTCGTTGGAAAGGTTAAAATGTCCTGTATGAGCTTATGCCAATTTCATATTTAATTAGGGTCATTTTACCACCAATAAAATTACATTTGTGAAACTGTCATCATTATTTCATTTATAGCAGCCTTTTGGATTTTATGTTTTGGAGAGTGTTTAGGGCTTCTTCATTGTTATGACTCCAATTTCTTCATCATAGTATGTAATCAATATCATTCATGTCATCATGATATTGTAGCATCCATTTCATGTAATAGTGCAGTGATATGTCATTGATATGTCAAGGTGCAACATCCATTAATATGCCATCAAGAGAGCTTCAAGTTCTTCATGTCATCATATAGTTTCCAACCGTGTCATGAATGACATCATAAAGTGTAGTCTTATAGGTTACCAAACAAGGTACATGATTGACACTTGGCACCTTACGAATATTTGTCATCTTGACATCACGTTGGTTCTAGGATTCTTCGTGACTTGACATCTTCATTGATAGCATCAACCAAGAGTCAGGGTATCAACATTTGGAACCAGGCATCTCAAGAATATTGACATCTCGGCCAATTCCATATTGAAATCAATGAAAACCTTAGAACAACACAAACTCGTTATTAGACAATGTTTCTAACCTCTTAGGAAGGAGCTCCTTAGCGGTGGCTGCCTCTCTGACAATTGCTGGTATTGATTTTTCATTAGTATATTGAAAAATTCATCGTCGGGGATTAATGTTTCAATTTTATCAAGTGTCTCTTGTTTCATATTCAATACAAGATGGACTTTGCATGCACTCAGTTCATTGGAGCAAGGCTTTTTGGCTTGCCTTGAATATTGAAAATAAGTTACAGAAGCAATCCCTAAAGATGGAGCATCATTGACAACAATTCAAGCTCCTCTCAGTGGATGTTTTCTAATCCCTCTTCTTCTGCTCCTTCCCCTTGTCATCTTCATTTGTTTACAAGGCATGACAAAGATACCCATAATTTTAAATTTTAGCCCAAAAGCAATTGTAATGATAGTGGAAATGTTACGAGAATATTGTTATTATCACTAATGGTCTGCCCATTCTAATGAGGGATTTCTTAAGCAAATAGTTCTCAACACATATTTAAGTGGCTGAGCAAAAGGAAGGAGAAGGTTAAAATGATTATAGTCAACAGTCCCAGTTACATAAGTGGTTGTTGTGGACTTTCCAATCCATGGTGGAAATTCCTCTGCTACTAAGTATGGTAATTCTAACAATTCAAAAAAAAATGGAAAAACAATTCTAAGCCCACAATTAGTCTTAATCATCACTAACTACTTCACTTTAGACAAGGATGCTTTGTTTGTGCAAAATTGTTGCATCATAGTTAATGTAGTGATACAAATCTTATTTCACAAGATCATGTGGCTTTTCTTAATTTCCCTTCAAAATGTTAACCTTGGTCTAAAATTTTAGGGTTGGATGAAGGATAAGGAACCAATGCAAGTTATGAAGGTCCATCAATTCACTTTTTCTATTGACCACTCTTTGATAGTATTAAGTATGATGGCACTCTTGTTGACTGCTGTGGTCTTATTCCTTGGAAGGTTTTGTTAACACGATTTCCATGCAAGCTATTATACATTATCTTGAAACTTCCCTATTTTTGCAAAGAAGTTAGCGTCATGCTAGTGATTAATTTGAAATTGTATTTTAGTGGAAAAATTCACTATTTTTTGGTGGAATAGTTCATAATTTATTCTGATCTTTTTTTGCAAGTGTACTAGTCACGATGATAAATGTGTGGTTTACTTCAGAGGGTTCTCAGTTCTTTCTAGATACGCTTTTCATCATTTGCTTTGAATACTTCTCTAGTGCTTTACCTTCATATTTTATCCCCTGCACAATTGCTCCTGAGGTCCATGTTGTTATGTTTATTGGTTGTTTCTGTGGAAATTTTTTCCTGAGGTTCTGCAAGGTAAATCCAAATGCAAAAAATACTATTTTACATATTGATATTTGTTCAAGACATTCTTGTGTGATACTTGAATTTCATAAATCTAGATTTCTATTTCGTTATCTATATCAATATATAAGAACATGCCCATGGATTGTTCATATTTCTCAAACTATGGAGTTGTTCCTTTCCTGTTGCATGTTCTTTTATATTGTTATGTTGTGATTCAAATTTCTAGTTGTGCTTTCCAGTTATTCTCCTACATAGTACATGCTTTGTTAGATTATATCAAAAGTTATTCTTATTGTCTTTTTATTATGTATATTGAACATATTATTTCTAGCAACTTTTGATCTTCCTAGATTTTCTATTCCTTTGGTGTATCTTTGCACCTTTAGGGGCAATTGCTAGTTTAAAGTCTAATTCTTTAAAGGGTGCTAGCTCAATGGAAGAGCACCTACTTTACAAGCAGGAGGTTGGTGGTTTGATTCCATCGTGCCCTGATATTCATATATAGGGAATGACGAAGATCAGTTTTTGGTGACGGATGCTCTTTTGACCATCACCAATGAGCTTATGGTGACATTTTTCGACCCTCACCAAAATATGAAATGGTGACGGTCAACGAACACCACCATATATATGCATCAATAGTGACGACCATTAAAGGTCCATCACCATAAATCGTTGTTGTTTATCTGAAATGGTGAGGGTCATTGTTTGTCATTATAGTCATTATTCGTGACAGACCTTGATGTCACCAATGCGTTTATGGTGACGGTCAATGAACGTCGCTATATATATGCACCAATAGTGACGGCCATGAAAGGTCCATCACAAAAAATCATTGTTGTTCATATGAAATGGTGACGGTCACTATCCGTCATTATAATTAATATTCATGATGGACCTTGACTGTCACTACAACACATACTTTTCGGCGACGCCACCTTTGGTGATGTTCAATTTTTTGGTGACGGAGGCTATTGTCCGTCACCATTGCTCATATGAAATGGTGACGGTCAATATCCGTCACTATAAATCATTATTGGTGACGGACCTTGAATGTCACCGGAAAACACATACTTTCGCGATGCCACCTTTGGTGACGTTCAATTTTTGGTGACGCAAAGCTCTTTGACCTCACCAATGAGCTTATGGTGACCATGTTATAGCATCATTTCTCACCTTGACATGATTCATGATTGCTTTATGGCTTTATGGGCACCCATTCCTACAGACTTGGACAAATTCACTTAAAAACAGTGGAAAATCCCTCATACGCGACTATGCCCATACTTTTCCGCGTGTATACGCGAGTACAGCTAGACTTTTCCGCGTATGCCATTAAAATGATTAAAAAATATATAAAAAATCCCTAATTTCGCGCTAGGTTGATGGTTACTCAGGTAGTTCAACCACCCCAGCCCGTGGCCAACTGTTTCCAACTGCTGAAACTACTTGGAGGGACTATAAAAAGCCCTCATGTGTATGGCCTAAGGGAGGGAGAGAATTATTGATATTATACTCTGTTGGTATTCCCTATCCAAGTCTGATTCCCCGTGCCTCCTGCACTTTCCCAGTTCATTATAGGAAACCCTTGTTTCCTTGAGATACACATCCCTTTATATGTTATCTCGTATGCACAAGTTTGGAAGGAGTCTTAGCGAGGCAAGGGCTGGACGGATCCGGACGACGGTCTGCGAAGGCCTTGGAAGGATCAGGTGATCTCTCCACTTGATTACTTTTGTACATGCTATTTATAATACAGAAGTATCATGCTATTCCCGAAATAAACGTGTTAGTGTATGCTTTTCATATGTGAAGAATATTGTTATTTAAGCATTCATTATGATTTGTTTAATGTTATATATGGATTTCACTAACATTTAGAGTAGATATATGCTGTACAACTTGTTCTTCGTGCTGGTTTCTTCTTGTCTTTCAGGTTAAGAAGGAAGGACGGTTGCTGGGGGTTTGGACCCCGCTGGATCTACTTCAACCGTAGGACCTACGGGTAACTTTCTCATCCTACTCTATTTAGTTTTTCTGAACGTGCATGGTTGTGTGAGTCCTTCTTAGATAGCATGCCCCTGCTCTGTGGAGGTTGTAACCCAACGAACCTCTAGGGTGATATTCCTCGAAACAGAACTGGTGACTCCACTGGGGATCACATTCTTGTGATTCTCCTGTTGGGTGGTTTCAGCTGTTTGGTAGGTTGCCGACAGTTTTAACTTTCATTTGCAGTCCAGTTTACTTTTTTACAGTCAGTCTGAAGTCCTAGTTTCTTTTCCAGGCTTGATCTTTTTCTTTTTTTCATTATTTACCTTTGCATACGTGCTTTTTTCTGCACACAGTCGCGTATACACACAAGTTTGTCTCAAGGGACCCGCGTATACGTGAGTTTCCCTTAGCACAGACGTGTATGCACGCTGGTTGCATAGCTGTGAAGTCGCGTATACCTAGGCAGATTTTGAATTTTTGGGTTTATTGACTTTTTGGTCCTTTCTGGTTGTGGAGACCTGTTCCTACAGTGTCTCTGTACTCTCTGGAGTGTGAAGGAAGTGGTTTCATGTCTTTTCTCTCTTTCGTTTGATTGAAAACTAGTCTTTTGGGCAAAGTGTTGTTGTTGGTGCTGACACTTCTGGTTTGAGTACCAAGATCGCTTTCTGAGCATTCTTGGCTGTTCTGCTTTATCAGAACAGAGAGCCCTTGCTTATTTACTCTTTCCTACCCTTGTGTTGTGCTTTGCATTACGTTTTTTCCTCTTTTCTTGATTGGTTTTCTTTGAGTTCAGTAGGCTAGGTTTGTTGCAACTTTTGAAGAGTTTTGTTTGCTTCTTCGAAGTTTTTGTTTGCGACGAGTTTACACTATTCTTCTAGGCTGATTGGCTGAGTTTTCTGGTCTTCTTTTGCTCTTATTGATCTTGCTACTGTTAGCCTCATAAGGTTTGGGAGCATTGTTGAAGTTTGTGCTTGAATTCAGTCTTGTTTGGTTTGGATTTTTGATAGTTGTGCTTGGTCTTTGTGAGCTCTTTCCTTATAAAACTAAAAAGCTCAAAAAACATTTGTTTTGCTTTTTGTTTTTGCATTTCGAAAACTCAAAAAACATTTTGTTTTGTTTTTTTTTTTTTTTGTTGCATTTTTGTTTTCGTTTCTTCATATCTTTTGGAGCTTTAGTGAAGTTTCTTATCTTTTGGTTTTTGGCTTGATTTTAAGGAGGAATTGTCATTCAATTCTTCTTCTTGTTTTTGAGCGTTTTGGTGTCTTATATTAAGAGTTCTTGATTTCGAGAACTAGCTTTTTGGACAACAAAAAGAGTTAAAACTGAAAGAACTTTTTGGGAAATTTTCACTCTGCTTTAGGAGATTGTTGCATCTTAGAATTTGCATGCTTGTAGTGATTTTCATTAGGTGCATTTAAATCATTTAGTCAGTTTCATAGTTTTTGTGAGTGTGAGCTTGTTATTTGAAAAGAAAAAATACAATTTTTAGTCTCGTAGAACCTGTATAGAGATTACTTTTCATCGAAAGACAATAACTGCATGTGCATGTAGTTAAGTTTTTATTAATTTCTTTTGCGTCAAAAACACCATACGTTTCATCTCCATATCCTTGTGACTTAATATAACAACCCTTAAAATAAGCGATTTAATCTAAAATCAACTAGCAAGTTTTTCTAAGTGTCAATCACCAACTAGCTAGGTTGTAGGGCCTTGGAATAGGTGAGTGGAGAGTTAACTCTCCAAGGCCGCTCAAACAAACATAGAAGTTGATTAATTGAGCGAAATCCAACTCCGTGAGGTGGAGTGGGAAAGCTCTCATCCGAGAGTCAAGCACGAGGGGAAGTGAAGGTTGAGAAGAGGGATACCACCCCTCCAATTAGCTGAATCTGACCTCAAGACCGTTCCGCCCAGCTTCTGATACGGATTGGTGTCCATAGTTGCCACTCCTAGGTTCCACACAGGTGACTGCGGGGGGGAATACCCGTGGTACCTGAGGCAGACGTCGCATCACTTTCAACAGTACTTCTGGGGGGTGCCCTTGCGAAGCTTGGGTGCTTGAGCCGGCAAAGGTTGTCGTTAGGAGGTCGGCGTAACTGTTTCTGATACCTTCGCTAGTTGTTCTGGGCCCTAATCATCCCAGACTGCTTTCGAGAGGTCCTATATTTCGCTTTCCTGTATTTTGGTGTCCGGTCCTCATCACCCGGAGCGGAAATACTTGGAGGTTGTTTGCTTGACTGTATCTCAGGGATTTTTATTTTAGAGAGTGCTCTTTGCTCCTAGCTTGCCTAGCTTTTCACTTTTTTGAGTCTAATTTAAAATCTATAAAAGTGGCTGATCAAGCGCCTCGACGATCGAGGAGAATCCGAGGGTTATCTCCCGAGAGTCCAGAGCCTTCTTCGAGAAGGCGTAGGAGTGATTTAGCAGGTGGTTACCACCCTGTGACGTCTGACGCAGTGGAGAGAGATCCTCCACAAAGATCTGAAGGTTTCATAGCTGATTCTGGTGTCGGTTCCGAGAGGAGCGTTCCGCTCACCTCGCGAGTGTTGTTTCCTCAGGAAGAAGATTTTCAGATAGAAGATATACCTGAGCCTCCTGCTACAGGTCCATCTCCTCTTCCTCCTGATTATCCGTTTGTTGTTTAGTACATCGGACCAGAGTCTGAGAGACCGCCGGATCTTCCGTATCATTCTTATCTTTCGATGGCCACGACTGGGAACGCGGCTTCTACCGTGAGTGCTGCAGGCATTCAGACTCCTGCTTCTGTTGAAGCAGGGGGCACTATTGCTTCATCTTCGATTGCTTCTAGTGCTGCTGTGTTTGGCTCTGGGTTTACCCAAGCACATGCTTCCCATTCTGGTCCCTTTTGTTCAGGGATGTCCATTAGTGGAAATCCCTCTTTTTCCTTTTCGCCGTCGCCTGGATCTACGCCATGTCTAACATGGCTAGTGGATCACTCTTCAAGCTGTGGTTTCCTTTGGGATCGACGCATTCCCGGGGCCCAACTTTAGGTTGTTTCACGCATGCCCACCTTGAGTTTGTCCTTGTCCTGGAAGTGGGTTTGACTACTTTTACAGATGGAACCCCGATTACTACTACTGCAGGAACTAGTTTTATGGCAGTCATCCAGGGAATGCTTCTTTCCTTGCATCGAGTGCTTATCGTCGGAACCTCCTCTCACTCCATCGCTTAGAACCCCTATCGGGGCTTTCCTTTCTTAACACCAAATGGGAAACCGCTATGGGCTTTGGTACCTCGGCGTGGGGAGGAGGCCTCTTCCTTTATACGGTCCTTTCGGTACCGGTGCCTTCTCAACCAAAGCATTATTTTCGTAATGTTGGGAATCCATCCCATCAAGATACATCCTCAGCTCCGCCTCTCGCTTACCTTTTCTGGCAACGTTAAACTTGCCAGATCTGTCGAAATTGACTAATGATCTGATCCGTTATAGTCTGGGGTGGCCTCCGGTTCCCACCAAACTTCCTTCAGACATTCCAAAGTTTGAAGGTAAGAATGGAGAAGATCCGGCTGACCACATCACCACTTTCCACTTATGGTGTTCTTCGAACTCCCTGATCGATGATTCGATTAGGTTGAGATTATTTCAACGCACCCTAACTGGAAACGCTGCCAAATGGTATATCGAGCTCACTGGGGGCAGTTTCGCTACATTTGGAGAACTGGCTGTCACATTTCTAAACCATTTTCAGTTGCCTGTCAGATATGAGGCTGGGACCGAACTCCTGGCTAATTTTAAGCAGGATGAGGCAACTCACATTTCTGATCACATTTAGGAATGGAGGAGAAGGAAGAGGCTTATCAAAGCCCATATTCCAGGTGAGTTCCTTCTCGAGTGGTTTTTGAAATCTCTGCAGTCAGATATTTCAAAGGATGTATCCCTATCTGGGGTATTTTCTGAGGAGCAGGCCATTTTTAGGGCCCAGCAGTTAGAACTGATCTATTCTCAGTCTGGGATGCTTTATAAGTATTTGCCCAATGCTCCTCGCTCCAAATTGGATTTGTCGAAACCTAAACCTGGTCCGCATGGTGACGGACTTGTCGGATCGGTCAGTAGTAGTGCAGCCAGCCTGCTTTCTCAATTGCAGCAGTTGTCTTTACAATCTGCTCCTTCTAGTCAGGCTGTGCCTGCAGAGTCATCACCTTCCCAGTCTTTGTCCATAAATGCTGTCTAGTCTTCTGATCCCAAAGGAAATCAAAAATCTGATGGGAAGAAGAAGGGACGAAATAACAAGAAGAGGGGCAAGAACGGGAAGGGTAATGCAAACAAAACCAACGAGCGTGTTGGTGAGGGTCAAAAGGAGAAAAAGAAAGTGAAGTTTCCATGCAAGCTTTGTGCTGGAGACCATCTCACACACCTTTGCCCTAAAATTCAGGATGCTCAGCGCCTGTTATCCCAGCAGGGTTCTTCTAGTTCCCAGGCTGTGTTAACAAACCATTTTCCCCAAGGGCAGCAATTAGTTGTTGGCGCGAACCAAAATCCTGGGGCTTCCTCTGGGGGCACCCAGGAAGGGGAAATTCCATCGAACATTTTTATGATGAGTGTTCACGCGGATATCGCTACGAGATCCCGTGATTATGGCGGAGAGGAATCTTCGAAAGCTAAGGAAGTTCCTGATGCTACTGAGCCGCTTCACATTACGAAGCCAACTGTTGAGTCTATGCCTCGGATGCCCAAAGCATCTTCTAAGCGGTCAACGATTAATCCGAATGCGAGGGCTGCCCAGAACTACTCGATTGTAGAAGATCTGGCGCAGAGTCCTTGTGCTATGTCAGCTTTAGAGGTACTCCAGTCTTGTCCGGCTCAGCGCAGTGCTTTGCTCACTGCCATTGGGGCTATTGATCCGAAAAATTCTCTTCTGATTACTTTTGATATGGCTAATTTTAAGAAGAGACTTCCTCATCACATGGCATTTCATATTAAATCGTCGTATCGGAAGTGCAATATCTTTCGAACGGTTGTTGATGAGGGTGCTTCTACATGCGTGATGTCTCTCGCATGCTGGAAGACACTTGGATCTCCCAAATTTGTTCCATCTATCACTGTTCTTACTACGTTCGATGGTCATTCTCACAAACCCCATGGTATTGTCCCAGCTTTGCCCATCTGTGTTGGGGGAAAAACTGTCAACATAGAGGTTGAGGTAGTGGATGCAGCCTTGGACTACAACCTTCTGTTGGGGAGGAACTGGATTTATGAGATGGATGCCATTGCATCCTCATTATTTCGTATTGTATGTTTCCCCCACGAAGGGAGGATCGTTACAGTGGATCAACTGGACTGTCCTCCTGTAGACCTGAATGCGTCTTCTGACTCATCTGTTCCAAAGTTGGATAATACTAAGGCGCCTGTTGAGAATTTAGGAGTTGGAATGTATTCCTCCTTGATGGGTACTTTTGATCTTCCTCCTCCTAAGGTTCATATTAATTCTATTTCATCCTCCAAGGCTCCCCTTCGAAGAGAGTTCTTTCGAACTCATTATTTTTCGGACCCTTGGACCTTAGCTTCTCCTACTGCCACATTAGAGGAAGGTCAAGTGGGTGGAATGGCATTTCCGATTTCTGCAGCTGAGATTTCATATCAGTCTATTGTTGACTCTGCAGAAACCGTTCCAGCTCCTCTTTCACCGGAAGAGTTGGATGGTGATGTGGCTCCGGCTTGGACGCTTACTTCTTCTTCTGCCCAGGATTGTCTAGATACCACTCTTCCATCTGAAGAGGCCATCCTGGAAGCAATGACAGGTATAGATATACCGTGGGATGATTTTCATCATCGGTCTTACTTCCTACCTGACTTGAGCGAAGTTGAAGAAAGTTTTCCAAGTCCTCCGTCTCCTGGACCTGTTCACCCAGTCTTGAGCCCCTTAGCACCAACACAGGTTTATGCTGAAGGGAACATGGTTGTGATCTCTCCTACTATCCCGGTGAACATCTCCAGGGATCCCAATATTATCGAGAATGTCTTCATTGGAGCTGAATGTTCCCGTGAGGAGATTCAAATTTATACCGAGCTCTTTAAAGAGTATAGGGATGTATTTGCTTGGTCTTATGAGGAAATGCCTGGCATCGATCCATCTATTGTCTAGCATGAGATCAAGACGTATGAAAACGCTAAGCCGGTGAGGCAAAAACTTCGTCCGGTCAATCCTAGGAAGGCAGCAGCTATCAAAGCTGAAGTTGAGAAGCTGCTTAAGGCGGGATTCATTTTCCCGGTTCCTTTGACTGAATGGGTTTCAAATCCCGTTCCTGTAGATAAAAAGCAAGGAACGATTCGAGTGTGCATTGATTTCAGAGACCTAAATAAAGCGTGTCCTAAAGATAATTACCCCACACCATTTATCGATCAGATCATTGACGAGTGTGCCGGTAATGAGATTTTCTCCTTCATGGACGGTTTCTCCGGATATAGTCAAATTACTATCCGTCCTGAAGATCAACATAAGACTGCATTTATTTGTCCCCGGGGTATGTTTGCATACAAGAAGATGCCTTTTGGTCTTAAAAATGCTGGGGCTACCTTTCAGCGGGCCATGTCATACGCCTTCCACGACATCAAAAAGATTATCGAGGCATACTTAGATGATTTAGCTGCTCATTCTCGAAAGAGGATGGATCATCCTGGTCACCTCCGGCAAATATTTGAGAGATGTCGTTTTTATAAAATTCGATTGAATCCGAACAAGTGCATTTTCGCGGTTACATCCGGTCGGCTATTGGGATTCATTGTGTCTAGGGAAGGGATAAGGGTAGATCCCTTCAAGGTTGAGGCAATACTTCGGTTGCCTCCCCCGTCTTCCATCCGTCAGCTTCAAAGTCTTTAGGGAAAGTCTAATTTTCTTCGGAGGTTTATCGTTAATTATGCTGAGATTACAAAGGCATATATGAGATTGTTGAAGAAAGGAGTTCCTTTTCTTTGGGACGACTACGCTCAACGCTCGTTCGATGCTTTGAAAAAGGCATTGACCTATGCTCCTTTACTGAGTCCACCTGATTATAGCAGAGATTTTCTTTTGTATCTGGCAGCAGCAGAATCTACCATTGGTATGGTTTTGGTTCAGGAGGATGATGCTCTTGTAGAGCATGTTATTTACTACCTTAGTCGAGGACTGGTAGGACCTGAACTTAGGTACACCCCGATAGAAAAATTAGCCTTAGTAACAGTTCATGCTGTGCAGCGACTCCGGCATTACATTATTCTTCGCAAAACTTTTGTTTTGGCAGCTGCCAATCCATTTCAGTTTTTCCTCAGTAGGCGAGTGATTGGGGGCAAGTATAATAGATGGATTGTGATTCTACAGGAATTTGATCTCGAGTTTCTGTCTGCCAAATCCAAGAAATCATTAGTTTTTGCGGAATTGATCTCCGAGTTGCCCTGTGGAGAAGAGATGATCTATGATGAGTCCTTTCCGGACGAACACTTGTTTCTTATCTCTTCACAGGATCCTTGGTACGGGGATATCATTGTATATCTCCAGACTGCGAAGTTTCCCTCAACTTTTTCGAAGGATGAGCGACGTAAGCTGCGTCACTTGGCCAAGAACTATTTGATTATTGGTGACGCTTTGTACCGTCGAGGGGTTGATTCAATCCTAAGACGCTGCTTAACTTTCGAAGAAGCTGAGGCTGTGCTCAATGATTCTCACAGTGGAGCTTGTGGGGGTCATTTATCTGGGCTTGCTACAGCTCAAAAGATTTTGCGTGCAGGATACTTTTGGCCCTCGATTTTCAAGGATTGTATTGAATCGGTCAAAAAGTGTCATCCTTGTCATGTTTATACTCGAAAAATGCGCGCTCATCCAGCTCCGCTTTTTCCAGTCGTTACTGTCGGACCCTTTACAAAGTGGGGTATTGATTTTACTACTTGTAACCCGCCTTCGGCAAAAGGTCACAAGTACATTATCGTAGCAGTAGACTACTTCACGAAGTGGGTCGAGGCTATGCCTACTTTTGGGAACGATGGTGAGACTGCAGCTCTTTTCCTCTTCAACCAGGTTATTGCTCGTTTCGGTATTCCTCGAGAGATTGTCACTGACCATGGCAGTCATTTTCAGAATAGTATGATGGCTGAGTTGGCTCTCAAATTGGGTTTCCGGCAGGAGCATTCATCTCCATATTATCCTCAGGCCAATGGGCAAGTGGAAGCCGTGAATAAATCCTTGAAGACAATTCTTCAAAGGACAATTGATAAACATAGATCCAACTGGCATATTATGCTATATCCTGCACTTTGGGCATACAGGACGTCAGTGAAAACTGCGACTGGCTTTACTCCGTTTCAGCTAGTGCATGGAGTGGAATCCGTATTTCCTATTGAATGCGAGATTCCTTCTCTTAAGTTAGATGTTGAACTTCTGCCTGACACTTCTAGTCTTGCAGAACGGCTTCTTCATCTGGAACATCTTGATGAGCAGTGTCGGGATGCCGCCACGATGAACGAAGCGCATAAAAACCGAGTTAAAGTTCAGTACGATAAGGCGGTTAAGCCTAGGGTCTTTTCGGAAGGTGACCTTGTTTTGGTCTATGCCCAAGAAAAGGATGCCTTGGGGGCAGGAAAGTTTAAATCTATGTGGTATGGCCCCTATATCGTTAAAAAAGTCCTTAAGAAAGGAGCTTATACCTTGGTTGATTTCGAAGGGAACGAGTTGTCGGAGCCCCGAAATGGGCTCTATCTTAAGAAGTATTATGCCTAGGCTTCGGCCTGGCATCTTGCTTTTGTATATATTTGTAGTTTTTGCTTTGTACATATCTGATTGATTTTCGATTTTTGATGAGTTGGTGATGTTTTTGATCTGCTTTGGCAGGTTGTGTTGGATGTCATGAGTCATTTTGGTTTCACCGATGGTGCTAGTAGACACACCCGGAACTTAGCTTCCGCGGCTTGGGTGCTTCATTATCCTTCCGGTCAGCTGTTGGTATCAAGAGGGGTCTGCATTGGTCCTGCTTCCAATAATGTAGCAGAATACACTGCAGTCATTCATCTACTCTCTGAGGCAATATCTTTGGGTGTTGATTCGTTGGTAGTTTTCTTGGACTCCCAGCTGGTGGTGTCGCAGTTGAACAACACTTATCGGGTACGAGATCCATTTTTATTACGATTGTTCTTGAGGGTACGTTTTTTACAAAGGTCATTTCAATTTTTAACTTTCATTCATATTCCTCGAGCTGACAATTGGTTTGCTGACTCATTAGCTAATCAAGCATTGGATTGGCATATTAATCATTCAATTCAATAAAATTTTAAATCATCAAAAACATCATACATTTGATACATTTATCACATCACATTAAATATCGCTGTATATATATCATCAGAGTATCAAAAAACTTTACAAAATTTGGATCCATAAAGTCGTACAAAACTTGGGCTTATGCCCCATCATGTTCAGTCTCAAAAAAGAATATACAGTCATCTAATACATAAAATCTGTCTACTCCTGAGGTCCCTGCCCAGAAGTCGTGTTCCTATAGAACGTAACTGCAGTGGCCACACGGCGGAATAATCTAACCCAGTCTCGTGGTACTCCTACCACCCGTCTCTGGATGGCTTCCGGCAAGTCCTCCACGACAGCCATAGGGATTTGGCGGGTTAATCCCTCCAAGTTTCTCTGCACGGCCTGGAGAGTCCTGTCGGAATCCACTGTCTCTGCCTCACCCCTGCGACGCTTATGGCGTGGTAGACCCTCAGGACGAACTGGTCCAACATCTGAAACATGATCATTTTTCATTGTCAGTCATTATGAATCCAATCAAAAACATGTTTGTTTTTCATTTTTTCATACATATTTGAAAAAATCCAAAAAAATTATATAAGTCAAATTTTTTTTGCAAACTTACCGACTGTGCCCCATGCTGTGCCTGGTGGAAGAACTAGATCTGGATCTCCACGAAAGTCCATCCCGGCATAGGGATAGTCGTCCACTGCGATGATTTGTTCTCCCCACCAAAGGAAGAACTCATCGTCCCATGTGGTCCGGGGTACCTCACTACCCCCCAGTCTCTTCATCATGTCTGCCCAACGGGCAATTCTTGGGTCCTGCGGGCTGCTGATAGTCGAGATCACTCTGGGTCTCAAAGCTGGAATCCTCTCAAAGAAGAATGTTGTCAAAATGGTACCATAGCCAAAGTGTTTTGTTTTTTCTTGGCGAATTGAAGTCAGTTGTTGTTTCATATTCTGCAACAGGGCTGTGCACCAATCGTACACATGAGTCAAACACTCTACAGCTATACTCATTTGCGTCCTGGACGCCTGATGTAGTGAGGCAGATCCTGCCACTCTGCTGATGGTGAAAAGGAGGATCTTCATGTGCAAATCCCTGATATCTCTAATTGCAATCTGCGTTCCAACCTTTTTGGAATTATCTACGCAATATACATGGACATAATCTTCCACGGTTAACCCTCCCAGGGGTTTTCCGTGCAGGTCTACTGGTTCTCCCCTCCTGGAGAGTCCAGTGATGAAATATATATCCTCCACTTCAATGCGTAGTGGCATCTGATCAATTATGAAGCAATCCTGATCTGGTTCCCAGTAATTTACGAGCATTTCAAGCAACCGTACATTGCTTTTCATATTGGGCATTTTAAAGAATTTCAACAATCCGCAATTCCGGAGGATATTTTGCGCTGCGCGATCCTGCATGACCTCTTGGTCTATTGCGCTATGCTCACGTTCCCTCCATGAGATGGTCATCCTGAGAAATTTCATCAAATTTTGCATTAGCCACACTTTTTTGCATTCGGACCTGCGCATACGCGACTTTTCCTGTGCACAGTCGCGTGTATACGCGACTTGCCTTCATTAAACCCGCGTATGCGCAGATACGCATTTTTTAGCAAGGGTTTTAAAGAAAAAAATCACTTAATTTTAATTTCCAAACAGACAAAATGAATAAACAGGATGATTAAGGAGCCTACCTGAAGTTTCGCTGAGTTCCGACGGTCGGTTGTTCCTGATTTGACGAAAGAAGTTTTTAGCTCCAGAGCACTTTTTCCAAATCAGTTATGCAATAATGAACCAAATGAGAGGTAATTTGTCTATTTATGGCTAAAAAGTTGAAAATTTTTGCAAAATTTTGTTATGCTCATTTTTTCAATCTATCTTAAGCTGCATAACTCGATTGCTTGGAAGTGCCCAGTTTGGTATGTTTTCAGGTACATTTTGACGATTTTGAGATTTTTCCCGGTTTTTGATCCATGTTTTCCGACTCGTCACGGCAGGTATATGATCTTCACTGGCATATAGGTTAGGGAAATCACTTTCCGTTGCATCTTGCATTCTAGCCTCCATACTGATCACTTGCCATAGGGTTGATCCCATCAGGTCATGAGTATTACACCCATTTCACTCGCCGATTATTTAATCATGACTTGATGGTAGAGCCTTCCTTTACATGGGCTTCCTAGTTAGTTCCTCGCTATCACTTGTTGCCCATGTTGCATTTTATGTAGGCTCGGGAGTCCTCTTTAGTCCCGCCATGTCTTATGTGTTGAAGCTTCATTCTTCTTCTTCTTCACTATCATTTTTCTGGCTTTTACCCTAGAGGCTCCCTGGTGTCGTTAAGTTGTATTACTGCATTGCATATTGGCTACTTGTTTATCCCGGCCTTTAGCCGGCTTCATTTGGACTCGATGTTTAAGCCAACTTTTGACCTTGACTTTCTGTACAAGTTAACCATTGCATGCACTTAGCTATCACGACTTGACACCTTT
This sequence comes from Pinus albicaulis, assembly GCA_034641835.2. Taxonomy (NCBI): domain Eukaryota; kingdom Viridiplantae; phylum Streptophyta; class Pinopsida; order Pinales; family Pinaceae; genus Pinus; species Pinus albicaulis. The sequence goes on from JAXQQM020060652.1 coordinate 22,169, forward strand.
GTACCCATGGATGGAACGTTCCTCTGAGTATCACTGACCAGTTTTTTCCACCTTGCATTGAGCATAGGATTGTTCCAATCCCAGGAACTAGTGCATCTGCTTTCTTGATACTCGTTCTATCCATTGTACCATAGCATTCTTTTATTCTTTTTCAGGCTTATTATATGAAAAAGACAAAAAAATCAAATATAATAAAAAGAGCGGGAACGGGATGTATCTTCGTTATTTTGATGGCAGTACAGAGTCAGTTTTGTCGCCCTTGAACAAAGCACATATACTTATATATATTTCCTTCATTTGGGATGGTTTTAGTTTTGACCTAGGTTCAGCCTTTACCATGTTTCACTTGTCAGTTCTCCCCCGGTTGGTTATCTCTTCCAATCATATGGAGAGTTTGTTTTGCCTCCTGCATGACAGACTTATACAGTGTCACTTTATACTTCCATGGTCATCACAGAGTCGTGCTTTTGTTCAAGGGAAGTCTAGCCTGAGTCGGCCATTCTGCGGTGTCTCTTGACTCATTATTTAGTCGGCCTTCCCGGTCTTGTCAGTATCATGTTCTATCACATCAGATGTTTTGATCTTCTGCTCGTGCTGGTTTGAGAAGGTCCCCATTGACTTCTTGTCGGCGGGTTTGTCTCTTATCGACTACGACACATTGCTCTGAGAGCAAGCCTAGAGCCGTACCTTGGGCCTATTTTCATTATTGATAGGTGACCTCGTGCTCAACATTTGATCATCATCATGGGTCTTTGACTGAGTGGTTTCCCCTGTGTTCGACGTCAGCACACATTATCACACTTGGGATTCGTGCAGTACCTTGATTTCCATTTGACCCTATCGGTGGATTTCTCGCCTCTGTGTCAGCTTTCATTATTGGTTGGTTCAGAGGGTTTCTTCCGTGCGCTAGATTCATCTTGTGCACGTCGGAAACGTACTTCGGTTTTTGGTTCCATCACTCTACTTCGTCCGATTCCTTCCAAATCTTGGCCTCGCGGTTACACTCGCGCCGGGATCGATGTGGGATGTGTTAGCGCTCAAATCTACCTCAGGCTGAAATGAAGTAAACTCAAGGCTACATCAAACCACGCTCAGCCTCGTAGCTAGCCCTACGAGGACAGGAGAGGGCTCTCTCCGTCAATCTCGAGAAAATGAGCAATAGGATGCGAGATGACTTAAAATAAGAACTGATTTTAGGCTAGTAAAGAGATAGGTATGTTTGATTTTTTGGTTTTTGGGTTTTCGCTGGAGAAATGGGAAAACAGATTTTGGGTCCGGGGATAAGGTCAGACCTTTGCAGATTTCGAGTTGGGGCGAGGTAGGTGAAT
>JAXQQM020058123.1:0-10108 GCA_034641835.2 Pinus albicaulis
AGAACTTCGCAGACCACCTACATCATCAATTTTTACAAACAAGAAAAATAAACCTATTCTACTTCTACCCTTATTACTCCATGAAACTAGATTAAAATGTTGGTCTCATATTTTCTCTACATTCTAAAACAGAAATTGAAAAATAGCCAAGCCAGGATGAGACTGTCTGGCTTGCTGGACTTTGCAGAAATTAAAACAACTAACTACATGCTCACAGACTTAGCTTTATTGAGCTTTTCCTACTTACCCTACTTTACTTGGAAACCTCTGGTGCTTTTAGGTGATACAATAATTCCAATGCAGCCAGTCAAGCAGTAACAAAACGGGATAGGAGCACTGACTGCCTGTCAGAGATAACCATAGGGTGCTCTACACGTGCTTCTTCAAAAATGCAGTCACCATCAGTGGTGACCACTCTTGATGAATCTGGCCCTGGTGAAGGATCAATGCTGGAGGATTTGAGCTAATCAGGGCCTCCATATATTCTGCCACAGGATCAATGAACGAATGGTGTACACTTTATTCTTTTAGGCCTTCCATGATTGGGAGGCTGTCTGTGTCCTGGGCAGTTCTGATTACTGCATTTTCCACTGCATCTTTAGAGTGACTCTTGAAAGCCTGATCACCTTCTTCTTGTATTTCAAAAGGCAATGGAATCTCTTCTTTTTTAAAAGGAGGGAGACTTTCCCAAAAGGATCTCGTGTCTATGAACTGATATGATCTTTCTTACGAGTTCAGAAATCCGATCTCAGCTTCATATCTTTCAAACACCAATTCTAGAAAAATTTTCTTAAGCAAGGGTGTGGAACTTGGGATGAGAAGAATAGCCCGTGGAAGGTCCTCCACTTTGCTTTGCTGGTGTCCATCAGTTGCATTATTCTTCCACTGCATATTTCTAGGTTTCCATATTTTTCTCTGCAACTTGCTTCCTGCTATGCTTTCACATTTTGCTCTCGTTTTTCTTTTGCCAAGATTTCTCGGCTTTCTTGCTGTTGTTTGCTGTTTCTGAGACACCTTCATCATCAGTCTTTTGATGCTTTCAATTTCTATTGCTACTACTGTCAATGTTGCCTCTTTTGCCAAAAATGTGGCTGCTTCCCAAACTTCCTGAATATCTCTTAAGATATCTCCCTCTGCAACATTCTCTTGCTCATCACCTGCAAATTTACCTTTAAAAAGTAAATTACCTTTTAATTCTTTAACTTCAGTAGCATAATTATTCATTTCTCCTTGTGTACTAGTAAGCATATTCAAATTCTGCAAACTAGTATCTACCCCTGCTTCTTTCACAACTTCAAGCACTTTCACTTCAGTGTCTGCAATTTCATTCTCTTCTCTAAAAGTTTTCAGCAAACAAATCAGCCATTTATTCTCAAGCATTTCATCTATAAGCTGCACATTTTTTTCAGCGTATTCTTCTTCTTCTTTGACAATCTTCAGTAATTTTCCTTCACCCTCTTGATTGCTTCTGCCAATCGAATCAAGTTCTTCAGATTTTGCACTATCATCTTCTATCAGAATGGAATTCTGATTTCCCATCACTGTAGCAGTTCCAAAATTCTGTCCTCCAGTCTCCTCTTTGTCCATCAGACACATCAGCTCATTCTTGTCATTATCAGTAATAACAAGTTCCTTCCCATGGGGCATGATTGCCTCACCTTCCTTCTTCTGTGACAGTTCATCTGTATCCAAGACAACTCCAAAGGATAGATTGTCTTCTGCAATACTTGTCAACACAGCCGAATTGTCAGTTTTGAAATCATAAGACCCAATGGTCTTGCTTGATGATTCAGTCACCAATTCTTTCCTTAGAAATCCTAAGTCTCTTCCAAGACCCAGGAAGTCTTCACTGTCTTCATTCCCTTGTATCTTTACATCCTGCAATCCACAATTTAGAAATTGAGGTTCTTCTTCCTGCATTGAATCATGTTTATTCAGCATAATCTCCAACGATCTGATTTCTTCATTCCATGGATTAAAGTCTTCCACCGAATTTCCTTCCTCCTTTCTTTGACTATCGAGTGGTGTCAAATTTCCTCCATCATCAACAAAATCTGCATTCATAAGACGATTATTGAAACAAAACTCATAAGGCCTCAGTGCCTTTTCTTCCTCTTGTAATGAGATCTTGGTCTCGCCATTTCCTTGCAATGGGCATTCTACCTCATCATCATTTGAAAAAGCAAGATTTGCATCCTCTAGCTCATAGGCAGCATCTTCAGCAGGGCTATCTATTGGACCTTCCAAGTACAATGGGTGCAGTACCTGATCTTGTTGGTCCTTCCATTCCCTTTGTAATATTTTCTGGGGTGGCTTCCTATATTGGGGATTTAACCTATGTTTGGAGCATTCTGGAAATTCTTAGAGGTAGAGTTCTTGGCCTCCAATTCAAGCTTGACCATTTTTTTAATCATTTTTCTTATTTCTTCCATTCTGTCATTTGGTAAGTCTATGTCCTGATTAGAAGTAGATACCTCCTCTTTGCCCCTTCTTCTACTATCTTGTTCAGATTTTCCCTTTGATTTACCAGTGGCAGCAAAATTTGCCTCCAACTCTAGAGCATCTGTCTGAGCATCATCCAGGGTGACAGGCATTCTTTCCCGCAGAGAGAAACTGAATTTTGAGTCAAAGGCTGCTACAAAAACAACTTTAGCCGCAGTTTGGTGAGGTTTCATATCAGCGGGAAGGATTAGATACAACTTATTATATCTCTTGATAAACTCTGACACCCCTTCATTATGTCTTTTCTTAAGTGTATTGAATTCAATAAGGGAATACCCATGATCTTTCTTCTCCCCCCATTTCCTGAGAAAAGTATTTTCCATTTCGTCCCAAGTGGTTATGGAACGGTTTCCTAATGTCTTAAACCATTTTCTGGCTTCACCATCCAGAGATTGAACAAATAGTCTCAGGACTACATCCATATGTTCTACATTAAAGTTTTCTGCAAAAGAACAGAAGGTCTCAAGATATTTTTGAGCATCAATCTCATTTTCCCCATTGAATCTGGGTAAGATCTTCAAATAATCCTGTGGCATATCATTCAACACTTGAGGTAATGTCAGGGGAGCATATTTGTTCAACAGGAAGGCTGGAACATTGGCCATTGGAGGAGGGGGAGGTAGTGCAACAGTCTGATGCGTAAATGGAGGAAGAGGAGGAGGTGGAAGTGGAGTATGAATAACAATAGGAATATATTGTACAACAGCCTGAGGTGTTGATGAGAATAGTTCACGGTTAACAGCAGCTACTTCGGTGACTTCTTTAACCTCTTCGGCCTCAGGAGAAGGGTGAAAGTTATCTTCAATTCTGACACCTCCTCTTGGTGGACTATCTGAGTAATAATCGGTATCTCCCACAGTGGAGTCGGGATTTTCTAATTTAGCTTCTTGAGAAGAAGAGGATGGAAATTTTTCTAAAGAAAAACCAGGGATTGGAGTGCGTACTGATTGACTTTCTTTCCAACTTCTCCTATGTATGATCTTCTTTGGGTCAGACACAGAAGGTTTTTTTGGCTGTGATGTATCTGACCTCAGGTGTGGCTTACGAGAAGCTAGGACTGCAAATAAATTTATATGATAAACAAATGTGGAGTCGCCAAGGTGAGGGATCTACAACTCTCAACTCTCCATGCTCACCTATTTAGAGAGTGAATAAGGTTTTTTTGAGGCCCAGGGATTCTGATTTTCTTACCTTCGATCCCTGGCAATGGTGCCAGAAATATGTTGTCGTTCCTAGAGATAGCCTTGAGTTGCCAAAGATCAGTGCCTAGGACATCTTATATAGCAAGGAGCGTGTAACATAACATGGGGAGTTATCAACAAAAGGCTCTCATGCTATCTCTTGTAAACAAGGAAATTAATTTGAATGGAACGAACTCTCAAAAATTTAACACAAGAAAAATCTTTACTGGAGAGGCAAAGTGTAAAACTCTTGGCACAAAGCATCGGACAAAAAGAGAGACAACTTATTGCTAATGATAAAGCGGGCCGATTCAAAAATACTTCACAGAGATAGATAATTTGAAGGTGTTTACTATGTGAGAAGGAATGAGAGAATACTAGATGTCATATAGATGATATCCAGATACACATATCACTATGAATGGGCTTATCAATTTAAGAATCCATACATAATAACAGCGTTTTAAAAATAACATTCCACAGAAGCTAATATAGCAGAAGTATGGTAGAGGTGAAAATGGAACAATATATCATGCATGAGCCATATTTAAAGTGCTTGACTGTTTCCAGCATGAGTATCTACTAGGATAAATTCACACTTAAAGCAGTGAGCCACTCGCATTCCAAAACATGATACAAGAAAATGGATGAAAACAAGATGGAACATTAAATTAAAACATCAGGGAGAAGTTACACACTGTGAAATACCAAAGACCAGAATCCTGTTTACAAATGAAACTCCTCCTCACTGAGACCCAACGGGCTCTGAGCCTTCATACAAGAGTTCTTACAAAATGTATACAAAAATTCTCCTACTGCACAATTTTCTGATGAATCTGGAACCCCTCCAATGCGTTTCTTCATGGTTTTTATAGCTGAAAGAGGGGCAGAGGTGGTAGGTGGAAAAATAAATGCAGAATTAAAACTCAGAAGAAAAAGAGGACCGAAGCCCATTCTTTTTAGACTCTGCGCATTTATCTCCGGTACTCTCTGGAGGAAAGAATGGTTTTCGTCGGGCTCCCATTCACTCTGGAATGGTCCTGATGTACTCTGGCTGCAGTAGTACTCTGTAGTACTGTGGGTGAATAAACAAAACAGATTGAGGTCTGCCATGCTGCGTAACTAATGCTCTGGTAACTCCAAACTGTGATCAAGGCGGAAAATCTTCTCTAGGACACGGTAAAATATGGAAATAATATGGGCGCTTTGTCCTTTAGAAAAAAATCTACTGATATGTGACCCCGATATTTTTTATTTATGTGCGCTGAGCCTTCCTGGTGATCCAGGGGTCCTTAGTACGGTACTTTTCCTTCAAAATCACTGAAGTAAGGCTTAAATTCTTCAACTGCACGCCTTTAACTCTCTGTTGCTCCTCTGATATCCTTTGTCGCTTCCATGCTTGCCTCTGACTTGTGAAATCTGTGCTTTAATAGCTCTGGGGAGGATTGTACAGAGTTAAACTCTGTTCATTTAATGAAATTCTTGTCGGCATACCTTACTAGACCTTTCTCCATGATTTCACTTTTGAAAATGGTCCTTTCCTGTGCTCTCTGTAACTGTAACAGAGACTGTAGATCATGGCGGTTTTACGCCGCTTGCACCCTACAAAACACAGAACTTAGTTATGAAATCCATGCGAAAGGGGAGAAGGGGCGGGTTATGGGGGGCGGAAGAAATGTTAGTGCGGCGGTGGTGGAACGAGGGTTTATGTAAAATAACGTTGAAAATCACAATGATATGATGTAGCTGACGGTGAACATTAGGGTTTGATGGAGAAATACATCATGGGCCGTGTGATCATGGCCTATAGGCGCGGATCAACGGTGGAGATCGAACGAGTGGAATGATATATGAAATGGGAAAAAACACATATGAAACCTTTAAACTTTAATGCAAATATATGAAAAGTTGGACTATGGAGGAAATACAAAGGGAAATAGGTGAAATGCAACGGAAAGGTGATGGGTGGGGCCCAAGGGGTCAATCGTAATCAGAGATCGGGGGCGGATATTAATCGTAATCGCAATAGGGAATGTGCGATGCGATCAGAGCGGTGCGATTAATCGCATCGGAGTTATTTGCGATGCAAGTGATTGGGGGAATTCAAGTAAACATTGCAATTGGAAGGGTTGTGACTAGCGCCTTAAGGGTCAGCGCTCGGTTTCATGGGGAAAAAGTTAAAGGGGCTAGCGGAAAAGGGGTTGAGCCTTATTATAAAGTGGAAAAGTAGGTTTTTAGCCCATTCTAATGCATTTTAAGGATTAGGAAGGGGAACGATAGAGGGGAAAAAGGGGAGAATGAATTGACAAAGGGTGTATGTGGAGATTAAAGAGGATTTTGGGCTAGTTGGGAGAGCTAAGGGGGGAATTTTGAGATGGAAACGGGACTTTGGAAAGATGGAAAAAAAAAGTGAAATAAGAATTTCTATAGAGGTACAAGGGGTAAAATAAAGCCTTTGGAGCACAAATTTTGCAGTCAGTGAGGCTTATTGACTCTAGGACGACGAAGGGTGGAGGTAGAGACATGATCAAAATTACTTCATGTAATCAATTTGTTAACTTAGGATAATCAAAATTTTCTTTAACTGAGTTAAGTAAATTAAACCAACCTATTTCTACTAAACATCTATTCCATTCATTATCTCCAAAGGCAAAGAAACATACTCTCACCTGAAACGATTTGTCTGTGCAAGCGATGCTCCTTTTGGTGAATGCTTGTCACCTTTTGTTGGGGAGACCTAGTAATATTATTCTGTTATTTGTCTTTACATTTTTCTTTAACCAAGAGTTTTTATAATGATCAGTTAGAGGAATACCATCCAAATAGAGTTGTCAAACAATGACCAACTTCTCATTGTACTTCACCCATATAACTTTGGCACAATGTGACATATCGAGCTGATTTCCATGAGTTAATGGCTGCTATCCCTCGTAACGATTTTCTATGTTAATTTTGGAAATAAACTTAGTCACAACATGATGGTCATTGAAATTTCTTGACAACATTAAATAGTGATTCTGAATGATGAGTTCAAATAGTGAAAATACATTTGCCATTTTCTCAGCAGGGAAGAAAAAAGTCTATTATTTTTACTCTTCATCCAAATCACTGAGGATAATATTATATCAAAAATAATTATGTTTTGAAAGAGACTTTGCAACAATACGTGAATTGATGAGACAAGGCCTAGAATGTGAAGCTTCATATGCAATTAGAGATTGGTCATATTTTCTTGGTCAAGCAATGAATAAATCTCTTGCAATTGAAATTGTTGATTTGCTTCCTTGAGACACAATTGTTCTGATTTGAAAAAACAACAACTCTTGAGAAGGTTAACAACAACAACTTATCATTAATTGTAACTCCTTATACATAGCTTTGTTAGCTCTTATTTGATGGGTTTCACAAGAAAGAACCCTACATTGGTATGTTTTCTGTTTTGGTTGTTTTTGAAGAATAAACCTAGAAAGTTCCACAACGTACCATACAATATGCTCATAGCATATTTGAGGCACATGGTTGAAAACTGACAGTGGTGGGTGGTATATGAAGAGTGCCATAATGTTTATGCCCCAATTTCACCAAGAAAAAATTGTATTCATTTGTAATGGAGTGATAAAATGACATTATGTTCTTTCCTAGATATACATAACACTAATTATTTCTTGCTTGATTATGAAAAACCAAAATACAAGTTTTTCAATTTAAATATTCTATTGGCCTCTCTTTGCACCTTTTGGGACAATTGCTAGTCTAACTGTTTAAGAGTTTTGAAAATGGAAACAACAAAATAATTATGCTTCTCATCTTAATAGAAAAAATAAAAAAATATTGTCGTTTCAATAGAAAAAAATAATAATAACTACTATTAGAAATAATACATGAAAACAATTAAAAGACCGTGGTATAATAGGGCAAGTAGCAACAATTTTATACAATCCATAAGCAAAATTATATTATATGATATAATATAGTTTCATGTTGCTTTAAAATACCTCATGTACAAACATGAGATTCCTCGCGTAGAAACATGGGATTTTTTATAAATAAAAAGATAACCTAGAAAAGAAAAAAAAATAAAAAAAATAAAACAACTTATATATGAATATGTTGACGTTACAAATATAAACAAATAATATCGGATTATGTTATATATTATTTATTATTGGGTAGTGATGCCATTACATTTCTTTAAATTTTATTTTATTTTAATTTTAATTTATTTTTAAGATTTCCAAGTGTAAATTTCTGTGATCAAAATTCATTTTAAAAAAATTTCTGGAAAATCACATCATAAATCATAGTCATGCTTTTCGAATTACCAAGTGTATTTCATCATTAAGATAATGATGATTAAGTTGTTGAGAACTTAGGGAGACTTGTGTATTATGATTGAAGATCCCTTCAATATCGACATTTCAGGTGAACACTTCACCCATCTTCAGGAAAGAGAAGCTATATGTGTGATGTGAAGAGTAAAAATCAGGCGTATATAAAGAAAAATTTTAGACGTTGGAGGAGGTAGATGAATTATGATTCAAATTTTAATTTTAATTAAGAATTAAGAATTAAAATTTATTTATGATTAAAAATTTTGAAATATGATTAAAATTTTAATTTTAATTAAGAATTAAAAATTTATTTATGATTAAAATTTTTTAAAAATAAAATTAAAAATTATAATTTTTTTTAAAAAATAATAATTATTTATTCGGGGGAGGGAATAAGGGTAATGGAGGAGGTCAATGACATATGATTCAAATTTGAACAAAAATAAGAATTAAAAAATTTAAAGATTAAAAATTAAAAATAAAATAATAATTATAATAAATATTGAATAGGTTCCTGATGTGGGTGACTCGAGGTGACAACTGAGAGGGCGGATTGGAGGTATGGCGCGTGGGTTATATCCACCGCCAATCCACTTCGCTTACTGTGGGTGTTTATTACTCTTGTCCAGAATGTAAATGCAGTGTTAATGCAGCCCATCTCCCCAGGTTCTCTCGAGCATTCTAGTGCCATGGCGCCCTTCTGGATTATTCATTGTGTTCCTCCTCTGAGTTCCCACTGCTCCCAAGCTGATGCTGAGCCCTGTTCACGTACCAGCACAGGGAAGCGTTGCACTCTATTTTTTTGTGTCGATCTCTCGTCTGGCATTCACATTACCCACAGTCCCTTATGCAATTTTCGTCGCTTGTCCCTAGCTCTTATCTGGACTAATCAGCAAGCAGACTCCAGGTTCCATTCGGCTGATACCTCTGCCTTCTCTGCACTCCAAATTATGCCACGTTTGCGCCCAAGGATGCGCTGTAGAAGAGGCTCCTCTCGAGGGCAATTGATTCGCCATTTTGCCTCCTCCAATTCTACCTCCTCGTCTGACTCCTCCGACTTCGACCCTGCTCGCCCTCCTGCTGCCAGGCGGGGACATGGGCGAGGACGAGGTCTTCCCAATCCTCCTACCTTTTTCCGCCTCTCTTCTTCTGCCCATTCTCATTCTTCCCGCCTTCATTATCCCTGCACCTTCAACAATCACACTTTCCTCGCCTCTGTCACCATCAAGCTTCGAGAAGTCTCTGCCGGTCTCGTCATGGCTTCTCCGGATGTGGTTCTTGAGCCTAGAGTGGGCTCTCCTCAGATGAATATCAGGTTGGATGTTCAGGAAGGCCAAGGCACTCAGCAAGCGAGCCAACAAGCTGGACCCAGCGTCCCTCCGGTTGGCGGCCCTTCAGGCTTGGATGATCCTCCCCCAGCGATCAATGATCCTTATCAGTATGCATGTGTCATTTTCGAGGAAGAGCTTTCGCCTCCTAATGCAGCCTAATCAGGTTTGTGTCCTCTAGCTTTTGTTTAGAGGCAGCAAGGAGAAGCTCACTTCCCTCCTTTTTTACAGTCAATTGATTATCTATTTTGCTCCAGTTCAGATGTTTTCTTTTTGTCTTTCTACTGGACTCCCCTGTGTGGGAGGCATTCAGCTGATTGATCCAGTTTCACAATGGGTCTATTTTGGTTATGTCGTTTGTATAAGTCATGTCGTTATGTTTGAGCCTCCGGCAAGTTATGGGCGGTGTCTGTTTGTGCCCTGTCAGCTTGCTTGGTGCTTGGCTATGTTTTGGGTGGCTTGGTTATGTATGTGCCAGGTGTATGTATGTGCCAGGAGTATGGCTTGGTTATGTATGTGTCTCTGGACAATTCAAAGTCGGATCACAGGTGTTTATAAGTTGGACAAATTCATGGTCTCCAACACTCTTTCAGTCAGTTTCCAGCTCGTAATCCCTGTCAACAGGCATCATTGTAATGTGGGGAGGCTTCAAACTTTGGGCTTCCCTTCTGAAGCGCTAGCCTTTTTGTAACTTTATTTGTATCAATATATAAATAGTCATATTCAGAAGAAAAAAAGATATTCAATTATTGAATAGGGGTAAGGG
>JAXQQM020061798.1:0-49783 GCA_034641835.2 Pinus albicaulis
GGGAGTAGAGACCACTCCCCTTCAACTTTCACGATATCGACATTTTGTTTGTTTTGACGGCATGACCTGCCATCATCAGATGCTCAAACCGATGTCATCCCTAACGTTTTGAGAATATGAGTTGTCTTGAGAATATGATTTGTTTCACTTGAAATCATACTTCAAATAGAAGTATGAGTGAATATTTTGCTACTCTTTTTCATTTGGGTTAAGATGCTTTTTAGATGTTTTTTATCATGTTTATTGTTTTGGAAAAATATGCTTTTAGAGGTTTTTTATCATGTTTATTTTTTGGACAATAGATTAAAGTTATTGTATATCTTATCTTTTCTTTTCTAACCAACTATAGTACCTAATTATTTTATAAGTTATGTGAATACAATTGATTAAATTCATGAATCCAATTTATTTGATGAAGTTTGCAAATCTGAAGCTCAACACATATCTAAATTTCAAGAAATTTATGCCTTACCCATGCTATATTCAAGGTAGTGGTGGCATATGATGTGTTTAGAGAATATTATTTGTCTTCACTTGAAATCATACTTCAAATAGAAGTATGAGTGAGTATTTTTCTATTGCTTTTTTATTTCAAATCTCAAGCCAAATGCAAATATAAATTTAAAAAAATTTATTTTTAAAATCCATATGGAATTTATTATGAAACTAAGCAAAAATAAATTAATAGAAATTCATAATAAATAAATAAATAACAATAAGACCTTAATTGTTAAAACCTATTAGCTTTTAAAAAGTATAGTGGTTGTTCCAAATATTAAACATGACAAAAAGGCTCATGAGTTAAGAGAGCTTTGCAAAGATATTAACAGTAATATTGTTAACAAAAATATTTCTTTGAATAATATTTTTAATTTCTATTTGTTTATCTTTATTTTCATAATTTTGATTTTTTTTTATTACTTAAATTATATTAATTTATATATTCATAAACAGTTACAATAAAATTGTAATTTTCAATCTCATATATATATATATATATATATATATATATATATATATATATATATATATATATATATATATAAAATTTATTTAGTTCTTAAGGGCTAGAACCTCAAGGAGAATATGATTTGTTCCACTTGAAATCATACTTCAAATAGAATTATGAGTCAATATTTTGCTACTCTTTTTCATTTGGGTTAAGATGCTTTTTAGATGTTTTTTATCATGTTTATTTTTTGGAAAATAGATGAAAGTTATTGTATATCTTTTATTTTCTTTTCTAACTAACTATAGTACCTAATTATTTTATAAGTTATGTGAATACAATTGATTAAATTCATGAATCCAATTTATTTGATGAAGTTTGCAAACACATATATAAATTTCAAGAAATTTATGCCTTACCCATGCTATATTCAAGGTAGTGGTGGCATATGATGTGTTTAGAGAATATTATTTGTCTTCACTTGAAATCATACTTCAAATAGAAGTATGAGTGAGTATTTTTCTATTGGTTTTTAATTTCAAATCTCAAGCCAAACGAAAATATAAATTTTAAAAAAATTATTTTTAAAATTCATGTGGAATTTATTATGACATTAAGAAAAAGAAATTAAAAGAAATTCATAATAAATAAATAAATAACAATAAAACCTTAATTGTTAAAACCTATTAGCTTTTAAAAAGTATATTGGTTGTTCCAAATATTAAATATGACAAAGAGGCTCATATGAGTTAAGAGAGCTTTGCGAAGATATTGACAATAATATTGTTAACAAAAATATTTTTTTTAATAATATTTTATATTTGTATTAGTTTATCTTTATCTTCATAATTTTGATTTTGTTTTTATTACTTAAATTATATTAATTTATATATTCAAAAACAGTTACAATAAAATTGTAATTTTCAATTATATATATATATATATATATATATATATATATATATATATTTAAAATCTATTTTAGTCTTTAAATTTTATGCTAATTTATTATTTTTAAAAATATATCTCTTAATTTTTTTATATATTATTCAAATATTATACACATTAAATTATAGAAAAAATTATATCTATAATTATAATTTATATATTTGTAACACTGTTTAATTTCTTTATGTTACTTTAAAATATACATTTGACTTTTTAAGTAAACCAAGATTAAGTAGTTTTATTTATTTATTTCGAATAAATAATTACTTTATGGTGTGATTTCCATAACTGATAGGTAAAATTTCCAAGATTCCAAAGTAGTTAGACTAAACCAATTATTTACAGTTACCTTCTCCTTTGAGAATAAAAGGGAAATCCGAGAGAGGAGAAGGGGTTTTGTGCAATAAGAAGGGAACATCCAGTTGGTTGTATTGTGAAAGTGGTGCAGAGTTGGTCTATACGAGTGGAACTCTGCAACTTGACACTGGAGAAAAGAATGGACTGAGGTCCTGAGTTCTTTCTCCAATAGAACTGTTAATCAATTTTGCTTTGGTGAGGAGCATGGGGGGAGTTGAGGATGTAATTGCCTCTCTCATGGTTGGGGGGCTACCACCAGTTTTGGTTTAATCTGAGATAATTATTATAAACTCAATCAGAGTAGAAAGACAAGGTTTTAAATATGACATTTGATAAGAATATTTATCTCAGTGAACCTGTGATTTTTGATTACAGTAGAATATCAATTATTCCTTCAACAAGACTACTAATAAATTGTTTATAGAAATATTTCAACTATTTAATTTAGTGTGACTGTATATTTATGCTATGCTTTGTAATGTATTCTTACTACGATTAAAATGCATAGAATAATTAGAAACCTCGAGACCCAATGACCATGGAGTGGTAAAGGGCAGTTAGTCAACTTCGGGAAAAATCCTAGACCAGACAGTCTGTCATAAGTGGAAATAGGAAAACTTTCACGGACTAAGGGTATGAGAACTAAAAACTATTCTAAAAGATGGTCTGGTCATCTAAATGCTTATAAATTTGAATTTCTTTCGTGATAAGTACCGAACTTAAAAAAATATTTAGAGTAGATCCTGTTGAGTATAATTAAGAAAATATGTTAAGCAACCATGGGAACATTTATATGTTCTACAGCAACACAAATAACAACCATCTCGGTAGATTAAAGTCTGAGGAAAAAAAAAATTGAAGATAATTTAAGTATAAACATAGAAACCCTTAGAAGGGGGTATTTTGAATGTCAAAGGAAATACATAAACAGTCTGGCCATTCCAATAGAAAAGTAAATAGGCTCGAATGCGAACGCTCAGGGAGACTACAACAATCATAGGTAAAGTAATGGAGGTGATGTGCTAAACTAACGGAACTAAATATAATATGAGCTATATAAAGACTATGAATGATAATCTGAACACACATAACAAACTAAGAATATACCATACAAGTGAAAACGAGACATAAAATTGCTATGGGTACATGATTAACCATAAGTTACAAATGAATATATAATTCATAGAAAAAGATAACTTTGACTGTATTCAGAACTACTACATGAGGAACATATATGTATATCTATAACCTAGCAAGAGAACTGATCTGAAAATTGAAGGAGAGCTAGAGGAAATTCCTTGAACTTGGAATAAAGTTATAAAAAGGGTCTCATTGTCAAACATAAATTATAAATTTGAATTTCTTTCGTGATAAGTACTGAACTTAAAAAAATATTTAGAGTAGATCCTGTTGAGTATAATTAAGAAAATATGTTAAGCAACCATGGGAACATTTATATGTTCTATAGCAGCACAAATAACAACCATCTCGGTAGATTAAAGTTTGAGGAAAAAAAATTGAACATAATTTAAGCATAAACATAGAAACCCTTAGAAGGGGGTATTTTGAATGTCAAAGAAAATACATAAATAGTCTGGCCATTCCAATAGAAAAGTAAATAGGCTCGAATGCGAGTGCTCAGGGAGACTACAACAATCATAGGTAAAGTAATGGAGGTGATGTGCTAAACTAACGGAACTAAATATAATATGAGCTATATAAAGACTATGAATGATAATCTGAACACACATAACAAACTAAGAATATACCATACAAGTGAAAACTAGACAGAAAACTGTTGTGGGTACATGATTAACCATAAGTTACAAATGAATATATAATTCATAGAAAAAGACAACTTTAACTCTATTCGGAACTACTACATGAGGAACATATATGTATATCTATAACCTAGCAAGAGAACTGATCTGAAAATTGAAGGAGAGCTAGAGGAAATTCCTTGAACTTGGAATAAAGTTATAAAAAGGGTCTCATTGTCAAACATAATCCCAATTATGTTCAAATTCTCTCTTAAAAATTAAATGATACAGTCAACAGTAAGTCCTTCGAGGGCTAAATTACATCAACAAAGGAGTAGAGCCTTAAAGGCCCTCAAGATAATTGATGGAAAACTCTATTAGCTAAACAAATAGAGAGGAGTATGATACTGGGCCAAACTATGAGTTAACCCAGAGGAAACCTCTCTAGAGGATCTGCAAATATTTGGAGAAAAATGGAATCGATGTTGGCAACCGATGAAGGCGAATAGAAAACATAATTGCTGGCAATTCAGAGTCATGTTGTTACCTGCAAAATGATGGAGAGTTGTTAGAATTTGGAGGTTTGGTTGAAGTAAAACTAGTCAAAAGGAAAGAGTAAGAATAAAATTTAAATAAAATTGTTGATGAAATCTTGATTGAACTCGAAGACTTGATATATAAATTTCCAATAGAAGGATGTGAGATTCGGCGAAGTAAAAACCTAACCCTCAGAGTATTAGCCAGAGAAAGAGGAGTAAAACCACTTTACTTGTCTTGGCCATACTGACACCAGAGCAGCTATTTTTCGAAAATAAATAAGAAGTGGAAAGGTTGTAATGAAAAATGAGATGAAAACTTGAACGCAAACCCTCCTAAAAATAAAATTGGAAAGCGAGGGTCCCTGTTACACAATAGTCAAATATAAGTCTGTAAAATAGAGTTTTGAACACGAGAAAGAATGTGAAATACTCGTTTAACACAACAAGAGAGACCATCACTGAAATTTAATGAATAGCATGAAGCCATTACCTTAACTCTTCAGGCTAAGGCTAAAAGGAAGAGATACACTCAGTAAAGAATAGTTGTAGAGCTCATGCTTCCCTCATAGCTGTGGCCCATGGAAAGAATGGTTAGGGTTTGGGGGTAAGGGTATTACCCTAAACGTCCAAACAAAGATGACAACTATTGATCCAAACCTCAAATGAATGGTGAGGATTGCGCCAGATGTCAAGAAAATTATTTATGACAGCAGTATTGATACTATGGAGCATTAACTATGTCGATAAGGTCTGTGTGAGGTGGATCAATTAGGTACAAAATCTAAGTGATGTACTATGGTACTGAACTGGAAATTTAAATATGGTTCATACAAATTCAAAATAAAAAAAAATAATATTCTGCACATAACCATAGTTCACATAATTATGCTTTTCCAAAGCTAGTTTATGAGGAAACATTAATGTGAAGTTTGGGTAACATGAAAGGTAAACTCAGTAATACATTATTTTATTTATTGATGTGACATGATACAAGATTTTATGTATAAGGTGAATAAAGGTAATTTTTTTTAAATTTTTCTTGTTATGGATAGATGTTACAGTGGTATCAGAGAAACATTCACATGCTCGGACCCATATGGGCCAATTAAATAACAATGGGTGTGTGTAAAAATTGTGCACGGAGATAGGAATAAGGGGTTGACAGAACACAATGAGGAGGGGGTCTGGATATGAATCTTCTAGAGCTATATGGGAAGCTCACCCCCAGTCTAACCCAAATATGAACCCAAAAATGTGGGTGCAGCCAAGTGTGGATTAGCATCAACAAACCAGTAGACTACTCGAGGAACAAAAACAACAGAGACTTCTGGATACGGTGCAACATCTGCAGTAAGAAATGGTTCGAGTAAGAAGTGATAATGAGAGGTTAATATGGGAACATGAGAGGATTCTTAAAAGCTTATCAGATAGGCATAATCAATGGATAGCACAACCGAGCCTAGAGAGGGATACCCGAGAAGAGGGTGAACAATGACAACAAGCTAATGATAAACATGAAGGAATCCATACCCAGTGAAGTAATAAAAACAGAACTTACAACGAAGAAAATTCGGGAAATGTTTCAAATCAACAGGAGATGAAAAAACAGAAAGTAGAGTTGTAAGGTGAATTCTGGAAAATTAAACCTCCTACATTCGAGGGAGAGGTTGAAGAAGAGGCAAAAGCATGGATAATTAAAATGAACAAATATTTTCAAGTTTATAAATATAACAACAAATTCAAAGCTCGCTTGGCTATATACCAACTGCGAGAAAAAGCCACATTATGGTGGGAGGAAGTTAAAATTATGTGAGGAATTGAGGACCAAAATGTGACTTGGGACGAGTTTCGGTAGTATTTTAAAGACAAATACCTAACAGAGCGCTTTTACGATGAAAAATCTCAATAATTTCATGATTTGAGGTTGGGACTGTCTATGGACGACTTCATAACTAAATTTACCACCTTATTTAGGTATGTACTTTATCTGAGAGTTGAAAAGGAAAAAACAACGATTCTTGAGTAGCCTACCTACTCACATGAAGGAGAGGGTCGAATCTGTGAATCCAAAGACTATGGATGAGGTGATTCAAAAAACACGAATGTGCTATTAGCATTCTAAGGTAAAAGGAGATGCTGGTAGGAGTTGGCCACGAAATAAAGGGAAAAAAGGTACTTCAAATTTTAAAGGTAGCAGACCTAGCAACTATACAAATGTTGCAAGAAACCCAAAAAATAGACAATATGGAAAAACCCAACAAAAATAAAAATGGCCAATAGAAGATTGACCCACTAAAGCATCGAGTAGACCAGACCATGGGTAGATCTAGAAATCACCACTGCAATGTTGGGGATGTGGTGAGGCACATTATTATAAGAACTGCCCTCTATGTGGGAGAAGTGAAATTGCAGCCAATCTGCAAGAGACATCCACAGTGGGGGATGTTTCATGAAATATACCAAGGATCAACGCGGCACTAGAAGATCAGAAAGCAGATTACTAGCTCACCATGATAGAACTAGAAGGTAAGTTATATTCCCAAACTGTTTCTATTTTGTTTGATCTTGGTGACAATTTAAGTTATATAAATGCACGGATAGTTGAAAAAATTGACTTGCAAAGTGATAAATTTAAAATTCCCTGGCTGGTACAATTAGCCACTGGGAAAAGAGAAGATTTAACACTAAAGTATCAAACTATTCCCTAGAAATAGGAAACCAAGATACAAAGTTTGAGTTGAATATTTTACCCTTAGGTTCCTATGATATATTGCTAGGAATGGATTGGTTAGAAGGGCATTGGTCACTGGTAGATTGCAAAGAGAAAATCATCTATTTTAAGGCTGAAGATGGAACTCGCCACGAGTTACAAGGAATTAATAAACCACTTCAATTGAGCCCCATCACTACATCCCAGCGAGATAAATGCATTAGAAAAGGGTGTCAGATTTATGTTGTTCAAGTAGGATTCACCAATTCTAAAGATAAGACCCATATGCTATAAAATATACCAGTGGTACAAGAATTTATGGATGTGTTTCTAGAAAGCATACCGGAACTACCTCCAAAGTGGAATATCGATTTAACCATCAAATTAATGCCCGGGGTAGCACTAGTGTCACGAGCACCATACCGAATGAGTGTACCTAAATTGACTGTGTTGAAAATGCAGCTACAGGAATTGTTGGACAAGGGATACCTTCATCTTAGTGTGTCTCCTTGGGGGGCACCAATACTATTTATGAGAAATAAGGATGGTACGATGCAAATGTGTATGGATTATAGGCAGCTTAACAAATTGAGTATTAATAAAAAGTACTCGTTGCCACTGATAAATGATATTTTCAATCAAGTAAAAGGGGAAAGTGTATTTTCGAAGATAGATCTAAGATCCGGATATCACCAGATACGGATAAAATATGAGAATATATATATAATAGCCTTTCATACCCGATATGGGCATTATGAGTTCATGGTTTTACCGTTTTGATTAACCAACACACCAACAACTTTCATGAGTTTGATGCATGGAATATTTCATCCGTTTTTGGATAAATTTGTTTTGACCTTCATTGATGATATATTAATTTACTCAAAAACCATGGAAGAAAACAAGGAATATTTATGATTGGTACTAAAAAAGTTGATGGATCATCAAGTTTATGCTGAATTCAGTAAGTGCGATTTTCACAAAGAACAAATCCAATATTTAGGCCATGTAATTTATGTTGAAGGTATATCGGTAGGTCCTAAAAAAATAAAGGCTATTAATGAACGGAGGGTACCCAAAAATGTAGCAGATATATGTTCTTTCATGGGATTGGCTGGCTATTACCGATGTTTTATCGAGGGTTTCTCTAAAATTTCTTTTTTTATTACCTCCTTGCAGCGAAAAGGGCGAATGTTTAAGTGGAATAGTGAATTCCAAATCAACTTTGAACGGTTAAAAAAACTGTTAACTACAACTCCTGTATTGAAGGTAGCTAGTCCAAACAAGGAGTTTGAGGTCTGAACCAATGCTTGAAAGGAAGGAGTGGGAGCAATGTTGTCACAGGAAGGAAAAATTCATTGCATATGAATCTAGAAAGATGAAAGATCATGAACAACAATATTTCGTTTAAGATTTAGAGCTGATTGTGGTAGTGCACACACTCATTATGGAGGCACTACCTATTTGGAAAAAAATTTGTGTTGAAATTAGACCACAACAGCTTGAATAACTATTTTAAGCAGGCTGACTTTAATGCCCGCCAAGCAAGGTGGAACACATTCTTGAGTGAATTTGATTTCGAAATTCAACACATTAAGGAAAACTGTGCTGCCGATGCCTTAAGTAGGAAATTACATTAGGTGTATGAAATCTACTTTAACTGTGTGGAATTTAAGCTCCAGGAGTAGCTGAAGGAGGCAGCACAAAAGGATCTTGAATATCATTTTTTATGGCATCAAACACAAGAAGAAAAAAATTAGGGAAGACAATCAAATTAGAATATCAACAATGAAAAAATATTTATTTTTCAAGGAAAGATATACATTCCTAAAATGAGCTTAAAAGAGCTGATATTGGATGAGTATCACCGAAGCTCTTATTCTTGACATCTTGGTTACCAAAAAATGCTAACAACAATCATGAAATATTACTTTTGGCATGGAGTGCGTAAAAATATCCTTGAATACTTGACCAAATTTCTCGAGCCTTGTTACACAACATTTTGTCACTGTCCCTGCAATCCCCAACTCGCACATTGGAGGGTCGTTTCTGTGACCAAGAAGCAGTTTCATGCCTAGCAAATACCATCCTTGCATCCCTTTTGATGAAAGTAACATTCTTCTTGTTAACATTTCCCTGAGCAGAGCTGTAAAAATCCCTATTTTTGCCTTGGCGCGAGTAGCCAGTTACACCCTCGTGCCGACCAGGAAATTTAACACTGAGCCTGCACCAATTGATGCTCTATGTCAGTTAGATACCCACGCCAAGCTTTTTATGGAATGTTTTTTAAAAATAGAGGTGGAGGTTCCATTCCAACCACCTTGAGGATGAGTCATTGGGAGTGGTTGAACTGAAACAACCACGGACTCCTTCCTTTAGTTAGTAGTTCCCACCTCCCTTGGAACTCTCCTAAAGGATAGGACTTCCTCCCACCTTTGTAGGGATCCCAACCTCCTCCTTTTCCTCTATAAAAGAAGCTATCTCTCTTAGTACTAGCTAGCTGAACTGGGAGAATTATACATACTATAGCTGAGCTACTAGAGAAGATAGAATAAGAAGGAATTATGTTGGGGAAGCTTGAGTCGATGACTTCTAAGAGAGCTTGATTCCATGCCTTCATCCTGTCCCAATTCCCTGACGAAAATTTGAGATGCACTTCGCCTGAACCCCACTGGAGGAGAATGCGACGTCAAAGCATCGGTTGTACTCTTGCTTCTATTAATTTATATACATGACTACTGTGTGGTTCCACTATTGTGTTACAATGTTTATTTGATACGATATGTTTAGCCCTCTTTGACTAGCTAATAGTTGTGAGTAAAACTATTCTGTTGTACATTGTTCTTGTTCTTCGTCTTATGTGCAGGTATCTAAGCATGACAGCGAACGGATTGTGATTTTTCAAGGCAGGAGCGAGCAAGAGGCCACTACTCTTTCTGCAACAACGAATGCGTTGGATTCAAGGTAGGTCAATCTACCATGTCTTTGTTCATTCATTAACTAGGAAGCAACACTTTAGCGTGTCCTTTTGTTACTAGACCCACCCTAGGGCTAGAGGGATCGTCTCTGTCCACAGAGAGGATTTACCTTCATAACAAATTGACGACTTTGTTGGGGATCAGTGCGAGTTTTCCGTTTCATCCTGTTGGGTCAGTATCAATTATTGGTTTAGTTATCTCTCTTTTTCTAGTTTTTTTGCTGAGTTTTCATCGTTTTTTCAGCTCTAGAGTGTCAAGGATGACCTCCTCTCATTAGGTTATGGTTTTTCTTCTTTTTCCCATAGGTATCTAGCTTGGTGCGCTTTTTTTCTTTATAGTCGCACCGATTGGCACAGGTTTCTCTTTCAGCACTCGCGCCAACCCCTGTGTGGCACATATTACAGCCTTACAGTTGCGCCAACCCCTGTAGGTTTTGGTTTCACCTACTTAATGAGTGTTTTGGTCATTTTTTCTTGCTTCTGGGTTATTTTTTGATGTGTTTTAAGCCTTTGAGACTGTATTGACTACTGCAAACTTGTTTCCCTCAGTCGTTTTTCCATTTTCCTGTCGGTGTCATTTCAAACCTTAGGGTTTCTAAGTGTTCTTGCACATCGAGCCTTTTGTTCGTGAACGAGTCTCTTTGATTGTTGTCAGTCTCGTTTTGGGTCTTTAGACTGAGTTTTTCTTGATCCTTTGGTTTTGTTGCTTGAACGGTCTTTTCATCTTTTCGATTAATCATTTTTCTTAAATACCTTGAGCATCGATTACTTGGCTTGTTTGGGTCATTTTGAGAAAATTTCTTTTGCGATTCAAAGTTTTCTTCATTAGCTTGCATGTTTTTGTGTCTGTTTCGTTTTGGTTGAGTCATTCAATTTCAAATATTTACATTCACAAAACTCAAACTAGTGTTTATTTTTCTTTCCATTGAATTAGTACGTTGTGTGCTTCATTTCATTGAAAAAATAAAAAAATATCTTTGCATTATTTTGTTGCATTGAAAATGAAATGTTCCTTTACATAATCTAACATTTATCAATCTAGGAAGGACTTTTGACCTTGGGAATCCATCTCCATGGATTACATGTCGGGTCTGTCTTCTACTAAGCATGGAAATGGCTCTGTTCTCGTGGTCGTCGACAGATTCTCGAAGATGGCCATTATGGCGGCCTGCAAGAAGAATATCACAGTAGAAGCCACTGCTAAAATCTTCTTTGAATGAGTGTGGGTGCATTTTGGGATCCCATAGTCTATCATATCAGATCAGGATAGCAGGTTCCTCAACACATTTTGGTCTAGCCTCTGGTCAATGCTCGACACCAAGTTCACCAAATCCACATCTTTCCATCCCCAAACAGATGATAGACAGAGGTCGTCAACAGAATGATTGTACACATTTTTTTCATGTAAAATTCAAAACATCCACGCACATGGGACGAGAGCCTCCCTTATGTACAACATAGTTATTACCGGGCTCTCCATAGCTTAATCAACCACAACCCCTTTCAGGTGGGCTTTGGATTCCAGCCACTATGTCCCATTGATGTAGCCATGCCATTTGCGACTACTCAGGTCAATTCGTCTCATGTCCAGTCTGAAGTTGACAAAGCAAATAGCTTCATCGAGCGCATTCAGCACATCTTCCAACAGGTTCATGACATATTTTATAGAGCCAATGCTAAGTACAAGCAATGCAATGATCAACATCAGGTGCCACATGACTTACAGGTGGGTGACAAAGTGTGGCTACATTTGCAGAAGGAGCGCCTCACTGGACCACACCGCAAGCTTTGCCCGCTCCGATATGGGTCATATACCATCACCAAGGCTGTAGGGAACAATGCCTTTGAGCTCAGTATTCCACCATTCCTTGGTTTGCACTGAGTATTCAATGTGGCCCGCCTTCGTCCTTACTTCCCACCTCTACTGGACACCTCTAACATTGCAAAACAACTCACACCAACAGAGTTAAACCCAGAGTACATGAAACAAGCCACCACAGATTGTATCATGGAAATGCAAATCAAGAACACTCACCAACAGAAGATCCAACTGTATCGGGTTATCAAAGCTGGCCAACTCCTGCACCAAGGAAAGTGGTTCACCAAGGACCAAGTTCAATAGAAGTTTCCTCATCTCATGGAGGAACTTAACGCAATGGGGACCATTGCTTCCTAAGGGGGGAGGAATGATCCAGGTGGATATTGGTGGTCACCCGCCTTTTCCACTTGGGGCCCCACCATTGTCTCTTTCAGTTTTTCAGTTTCAGCACAACTTACTATTTTTAAGCATTTTTTTGGGTCCTGAACTTCCGGAGCCGTTTTGAAGCCCTAAACGACGTTTTTTGGGAAAACCAGGAGCAACATCGGTCCATGGACCGATGTTGCTCACTCAAAATTTGTATTCCTTAGGTAGATCTTTCTAACAAGGTATGGTTCGCATTAAACGGAGATCGTATGCCAAAGTTACGTCCCTGGGAAGTTGAAACACCAATTTACCCAAACGGGGCCCATAGTTTTGGTGCTTCATCTCATAGGGTTAGGGTTTTGGATGTTTAGGATTTTCCCTTGTTTCTAAATAATAAACAGGCCCTCGAGCCTCATTGTAACTCAGTTCAGAGGCCCATAGCCGCCACATCTCTTCTCAGAGATAGCGACCAGCACCCTAGCTAGTTTATTTCCATTCTGTTTGTAAGAAAATTTCAGCTCTTTGTTATTAATGAAATGAAGTGTTATTTCCGCTGCATCTTTGTATTTATGGTTATATGTTTATTCTATTGCGTTCCTGCATAAATCTGGATCAAACACCCTCACAAGCATTTAATAAAAATTAAACTTTTACACATTTTCACCTTATGGGGTTTTGAGGGTATATATGTGTAATCAATGATGTGATTTCATATTGTGTCATTCTTATGATGTTGATTCCTTGCATGATGTGACATTTATGTTATCGAGTATGTGATTAACTAACTGAGTTAAAAGAATTATGAAATTGGTGCAAGGTTACAATAGGTAGCTTGTGTTAATGTGTGGTAATAGTGGATGTTATGCTATGTTATGTAACTTAATATGCCTTTACTAATGTTACTCTAAGTAATAATGAATATCTTCTCTAATGGTCAAGGAAATAATATGGAATAGTAATTTGGACATGATTTATTTATTTTTTCTGAATATGGCTAATTCTATTAAAAGAAAGAAAACATATAGTACAATCAAGCTTGCAAGCAAGCGAAGCTGAGATGCATGGGAGCTGAACGTGATAGACTATCTACCTCGCTCCTGAATGACAACTACATAATGAGCAGAAATAACAAGGAAAGCAAAAGAACTAGAGCTGGACAGAGTTATCTACCCAAAGTGGGTGGATTCTGCCATACGACATTTTTTTCCTTTTTTCCTTCTTACTTTGACCCAGCCGGTGGAACTTGGTTGAGCCATGACTGGCTGTAGACTATCCGGCGCTAGGGGCGGAATATCCTTACCCGAGTCCGAGGATGATGACACGTGGGAGCATTTCTGAGAGATCATAGGAGCAGAGGGATTCACAACACTGGCTAGGGGAGCGTCCATCGGAATCCCAAGGTTCTCCCCATCTGTTTCAATTCCCTCCTCATCCGAGCTGGAGGAGTCTGTATCATCCATGGGGAGAGGTACACAGGAGTTTCAGCTCTTAGATTTGTGTTTGCGATTCAAATTCTTCTTTTTTTTGAGGAACTGGGTGCATGCATTTTGTAAGTGCCCCGTTTGATGACAATGGCGGCAACGGAAGGCTGTATTTTCGTAATCCAACGTTCGGGTCCAATGGAAGTCCCCAAACTTGAGGTTGATCTGATCCGGCAATCCTTTGCTTATATCTCTTTCTGCACACAATCCGTCGTAGGTGTAGATTCCTTTCTCCCTTCTTGAGGTATCTATAGCGAGATAGAGGCATAAGGTATCTCCAATGGCTAAGAAAACAGAGATGCGCAAAAAATGCGCTGGAAGGTTTGGGAGCCTGACCCAGATGGGAAGTTTGGTGATGAAAGCTGTGGAGGGGTCGAAGTCTGGAAACCATGGGGTGAGGAAGAGCCCAGCCGAACCACGGAACCAAGGGCCTCCTGTTAAGGCTTTCTGGTAATATTCATTTAAATCAAACGTCACAATGAAAAAGCCTTTCGAGCATAAGTAGATCTTGCTTTTACTGGTCCAATTGGTGTGCATCCATTGGTATAAATCCACGGTGTGAGGCCATAGACCATTAAATATGCATATGATTGCAGTTTCTGCAAATTTCTGGTAATGATCAGCAATCACAAGATGAGAGAGTTTGATAGAACGAACTTCCTCAAGTTTATCAACTAAGAATGGCTTGGGAGCCATAGTTGGTTGAGCTGCCTTCGAAGAGGACTGTGGTTGGGCTGCATATTTATGGACTGCATCTTTATAAGAGAATGGAGGGGCAGAGGAGGTCTGCCCAAAGGATCCTCCTCTTAGACGAAGGGTAAAAATGATAGAAGACTCATCGGCTTAGATCCTATATCGCGAAGCATCCCTTGTCCAGCATCTGGCCACCGATTTTCTGTGGAGAACAGTATTAACTCGATCAATCTCTAATGCGGCTAGATCATCAGTGAAAGCCCCCGGTGCTTTGCCTTCAGCAATGTTGGCGGTAGCCCGAAGGAGTGGAGAAGAACCCCAATACAACGCTTCAAATGGGACCCTTAAGCTGATTATAAACTTAACTGTTGACGTGTCGCCGGAAGCGGTTGGAAAGAATGGATCTGCACCGACAGTGCAGAAATCAGCACTATGAGCTACAGTTTGAATGCAAACTGATTTTTTGCTGATGGCCGTGCTGACTGCATGAGTCCCAGAGACCAGTCTATATCCCAGGTGAGAGAAAGTTCTATATCGATTTGAATCTGCAAAGGTCTCATAGAATTCGGCTCTATGGAAGTGCGGAGGATTGTTGATGGAGGGGAGTTCGCGAATGGGGACCTAAACCTTTAGGCCAGAGCGTAGCCCCCAATCTCTAACACCGAGGGGAGTGATCAACCCAGTGCCGCAGAAAAACCTGGAATCGTAAACCCTAATCGCCATCGCTCAGTCTCATAAAATGAATATATCAATTTGGACATGATTTTATTTTTCAAAAGTGACATGATTTCTTGATATTTTATTATTAATCAATATTTTCTTTTTGGTAGGTTAACGCTCTTGAGAGTTTTAATTGGTGACCTTTTAACCACTATTTTGAAAATCGTGATTTTTTCGGAAGGCCGATTTAATCGGCGATTTTTTGGGCGATTTTTTGGATTTGAAAAAATCACCAAAAAAACCGCAATTTTTTTGGTAAAAATCATGGGCCCATCAAACAGCAACCCAATAAGTTCAAAAATCAATTTTTTTGGTCATTTTTTCAGACAAAGGGCAAGAGAGCTAAGGAGGAGGAGAAGTCATCTACAAGGGCAACAGAGGAGAAAAGTGAAGGAATTTAGCAACCCAAGCCAACAAAATTCAAGTTTGGACCAAGTTTATTCAGCAAAACATTTTTAGATGCGAATGACACCACTGCTTCATGGAGGGTTGAGGCTGAGAGGCCTATCGTGGAGTCAGCCCCTGATTGGATAGAGCAGGAGGTAGTGGAGGGGCAGGAGGAGCAGCAGGAGGAGGTGACACCACCTACCCCTGCTATTGGTAGAGGATGTGGTCTACCTCCTTTAGCTCCTGGTGCTTCAGATTCTGGTACTTCAGGTTCTATAGCACAAGAGAGTCCATTGCTAGCCCCGCCTGTTTCTTCATCTAGAGGGAAAGTTGTTACATTTTCTCGCAAGAGGGGCAAAGGAAATCAATAGTATAGGTTATTTGGTGCATTCCTTTGTATATGACATTATGACTCATGATATGAGATACAATATTATATTTTTTGTTGATATTTTGAGGCTGAGTTGGGACTCAGGACTTAGTATTGAGGACATGATTCACTGTTATGTGTGATGTAGCGCTAGACATGATATTACACATCCTATATATTATTTTTTTTCATATTTATGTGTCAATGCATTTATTTTATGTTGTGGATGCTTTAGATATTGAAAAAATTAGAAAAAAATGAATATTTTTGTATGCATCAATTTTTTCCCGATTTTTACAATTTTTTCTGATTTTTTCCCCTTGCCGATTTAATCCCAATTGCGATTTTCAAAACATTGCTTTTAACAAAGAGTTCCTTAAGAGTTGGCCATCAATTCAAAGCCCAATTAATATTATTTGGTACAATAATTCAAAACAGAAAGTGGTTAAAGTTAGTGCACTTTCTTAAACTTTAATAATAAATATATAACATGAAATAATTAGAATAAGTTCTATTAATCTTTGTTTTTCATGGATTATGGTTAGATTTTCTCTTCTTCAATTTTTTTATTTTAAATTTTATACATAATTTTATGATTTACGTATTTGTATAATTATATAATTAAACTTTTCATTTAAATTTTATTAATAAAACACATTTTCTTTTATTTATATTTTTTTAATAAATTATATATTAATAAAATTTTAATAATACAAATTTAATATTAATTTACAAATTTTTTTCCCATAATTACTTATATATTTAAGTAACATGATTAAAATTAATACTAATACATAATTATTACTATTTCCACAAACTTAACACCCCACCCCATGGATAGGTGTTTGGAAAAAAAATCTTTCAAAAATACCCAAAAATAAGAGTGGGTGTTTTGAAAAATGTATCTTTGAAAAATGCCCAAATGAAGAATTCTAAGAAAGGTGTAAATAGAAATTTACTATAAAATTTGAAAAACAAGACAATCTTAAGATAGAAAACCAAGCAAATAGAAACTTCCTATAAAATCTCGAAAAACGTGATAGCCTTGAGGTAGAAAACCAACTATACATTCTATCACACTAGAATAAACAAAAGCTTATTTCATTCTTTTTACAGAGTTTAAAGTGATGGCATATCTTCCTATTCCACATATTCGTGCATAAAGATTTTTATGCAATAGTTTGAAAAACTAGACCAAGCCAATTTAGATCACTCATACTTTTGGACGAGAAATAGATATGAGTGATGGAGTAAAACAAAGACAATATTCAGGGTTCATATTTTTCCTTTATAATCAAAGTTCATGTTAAAGTGAGCCTGGGAAGACATTCTCTATCTTCATTTAATTTTCCAATGTATTCTTCTAAACATCAAATTACAAATCCCTCCTAATTTGTAAACCATCAACGAATTGCACAGTGATAATCATTTTTAAGTGAACCTAAGTGAAAATGAAAACAAAACAATCCACTCAACTCAACCGCTAAAGTTGTAAATCCTAAACAACTCCACAATAAATACTAACAAAAAAGTGGTATGAATAAGATTGCGTGTGTCATGTTTTTTTTACATCAAATGGAAAATAAGAAACTTATTAGAACAAAGTTATGTATTATTAATTAAAGTTTATATATGAAACTTGATATCAACTATATATTGTTGAATTTATGTGGATTGTAGACTGTTGGAATATCTTTGAATATCTTCAGTTTGGATTCTCAGTTATTGTTTCTGAGTTATTGTTCGAACTGTTAACTTATCATCAAATTTCATAAATTCTCAAAATCTGCAATTGACATAAAATGTTTCACCACACATACATTTCCAACTCCGTATAAACAAATAATATAAACTAACTATACTTAATTAATTTGTCTATTTGGAAACTAGAGATAAGAAAAATAAAAATAAAGTCAACTTTTTCATCTGACTTGGCTTCACTTCTGCCTGTCTACACTGGAAATAAGAATGAGTAGCCAACCTCCATAAGTGAACACAACAGAGAGTTGGATTTCAGGGAGCCTACTCAATTGCCCAATTAGCCTTTTTGCTGCTGTGGTAAAATAATTCCCTTGTTGCGTTTCATCTCTCTGTCCAGGAGATGTTTGATCATCTTCTTCCGGTAGAATTCCTTGTAAATGTAACGCTCAAATTTTGCACGTGCAGGACTTTCCTGCTCACTCACCAGTACTAATTCATCAAGCGCATAAACAATGGAGTCTGGATGGGGGTTATAGAATGTCACTATGGATTGCCTTAGAGCACTCAAATTTACAACAGCTTGATGATCTGCGCTCTTGAAAATACCGTTACTCAGTACCTGCACCAAAAATATAACAATTTATTTATTCTTCATGTAATTGATATATAGCATTTTTATTTTTATGTTTATTGCAGATTTCGAAAATATTTTGAATTCAAACTTATCGTCAAGAAACGTAAGAAAATAATAATTTTTTTCTTTCCTTACAATGAGATTCCAAGATATTCTCCAAATCTAAAATCGATATAAAATCTCAAAATATTCTCAAATCTACAATCTACACATATTGCATTTTTGAAAAAAAAACAGATAAGTAAATATAACAAAACTAAACAAATAATTGAATATAACAAAACTCTCACACTGACATGCATCTGGTCTCCGAGATTTACAACGAAAGCTCCATCAATGGGTTCCACAGTGACCCATGTTTTGCCGTCGTCCTTTGTGGCCTGAAGGCCTCCAACTTTGTCTTGGAGTAATATGGTGAGAGTTCCGGGGTCGGTGTGTCTCTTGAGGCCTAACGTTAAATCGGGGCGGGGGCAAGGCGGATAGTAATTCATGAGAACCTTCTGCTCGCCTTCCCCACATCATTTATGGATTGCATCTGCTTCAACTCTTAAGGATTCTGAGATGAGCTCCAGTAGCGCCTTCGCCATCTTTATCATCTCCTCACTGTACTTGGACAAGGTTTCTCTGTCATTTAACAGCGACAACAATTCAGGAGTGTTGGTCTGCTTATTTATATATATATAATATATATATATATATATATATATATATATATGGAACTGTTGGTCTGCTTTTATATATATATATGGAATAAAGGTAATTTAAGAATATTGGTCCTTTTAATACCTTAGTTGTTATCTTCTTTATCAACTTTCAAATTTCTGATTTTTTCATAATTATTGTTATTTCTAATGAATTTTAATATTTTGAATTCTATATATGAATATTTCAATCTAGTTTTAAACAGTGTGAACTTTCATTTAAAAACAAAATTTTTGAAATGTAAAATAAAATATTTAAAAAATATATATTATTTTTTATAATATAATAATTTTAAAAATAAAAATATTATTAAAATATACATTATTATTGTTTTTCTTAATAAATACATAGATTTTTTTTATAAATAAAATAGCTAAAAAAATAATATAACTCATTTTTAAAAATTAAAAAGTATTTAATGGAGATATATATGATTATAAAATAAAAAATATAGAAAAAAGAGAAAATATAGGTTGTAAATAATTTATTTATTATTAAATATTAATAGGTATTATATGGTAGTTAAATTATAGATGATGATGATGATGATAGGTTGTAAATAATTTATTTATTATTAAGTATTAATAAGTATTATATGGTAGTTAAATTTTATATGATGATGATGATGATGATGATGATGATGAATTATTTTTTTTTGTTAAATTTAGTATGACTAAATATTAATAAGTTTTATATGGTAGTTAAATTTTAGATGATGATGATGATGAATTATTTTTTTTTGTTAAATTTAGTATGACTAAATATATAATTAATCATTTTCAAAATATAACTTATGTAATTTTGATAGCTAATAAATATTATAGAGAAGATGATGATGATGATGATGTTTTTTTTTTTTTTTTTTGTTAAATTTAGTATGAATAAATATATAATTAATCATTGTCAAAATATAACTTATCTAATTTTGATAGCTAATAAATATTATAGGGAAGATGATGATGATGATGTATATATATATATATATATTATTATTTTTTGTTAAATTTAGTATGACTAAATATATAATTAATCATTGTCAAAATATAACTTATGTAATTTTGATAACTAATAAATATTATAGGGAAGTTTGGTCTCTACCACTTAAGTTAGAAATTATGCTGGCAGAAAAAAAAATAACCAACATTGGTCAAACCTAAATTAATAGTGGTCGAATCCTATAGTCTTTCTTTGCAAGGAACTCATAGATTAAGATGTAAAGTAATAAAATAATTGTTTTCTTATGTAGGTGGTCTTGCATGCATATTTTGGTAACTAGTAATCACTAGTAAGTCTACAAAGTTATAGTTGTACTCCTAGCTAAGTGCTAATGAACATAAAAAATGGTGGAAAATAACTTTTGGTAAGTATATTTATTTACATCTTACATAAATATGATAGGTATTAATCACTAGTAAGTCTACAAAGTTATAGTTTTACTCCTACATAAGTGCTAATGAACATAAATAATGGTGGAAAATAACTTTCCACAAATGTTTAAAAATCATGCATGAAGCGTGAATATTGCAACGATATTCATGAATATTGCAAGGATATCAAGAGCGTTGGTCTACTTATATATATATATATATATATATATATATATATATATATATGAAATAAAGGAAATTTAATAATGTTGGTCCCTTTACATATATCTTAGTTGTTATCTTCTTTATCAACTTTCAAATTTATGATTTCTTCATAATTATTGTTATTTCTGATGAATTTTAATGTTTTGAATTCTATATATGAATATTTCACTATAGTTTTGAACATTGTGAACTTTCATTTAAAAACAAAATTATTGAAATGTAAAATAAATATTTAAAAAAATATATATTATTTTATATAATATAATAATTAAAAAAATAAAAATATTATTAAAATATACATTATTATTGTTTTTCTTAATAAATAGTATTGAAAATTTTTATAAATAAAATAGCTAAAAATATAATATAACTCATTTTTAAAAATTAAAAAGTATTTAATGGAGATATATATAATTATAAAATGAAAATTTAGAAGAAAAAGGAGAGAATAGAGGTTGTAAATAATTTATTTATTATTAAATATTAACAAGTATTATATGGAAGTTTAATTTTAGTTACATATATATATATATATATATATATATATATATATATATATATATATATATATATATATATATATATATATATATATATATATATATAATGAATAGTTAAATTTAGTATGAATAAATATATAATTAATCATTGCTAAAATATAATTATGTAATTTTGATAGCTAATAAATATTATAAGGAAGTTCGGTCTCTATCACTTAAGTTAGAAATTATGCTGGCAGAAAAAAAATATAACCAACATTGGTCAAACCTAAATTAATAGTGGTCAAATCCTATACTCTTGCTTTGCAAGGAACTCATAGATTAAGATGTAAAGTAATAAAATAATTGTTTTCTTATGTAGCAGGTCTTGCATACATATTTTGGTAGGTAGTAATCACTAGTAAGTCAAAGTTATAGTTTTACTCCTACATAAGTGCTAATGAACATAAATAATGGTGGAAAATAACTTTTGGTAAGTATATTTATTTACATCTTACATAAATATGATAGGTAGTAAACACTAATAAGTCTACAATGTTATAGTTTTACTCCTACATAAGTGCTAATGAACATAAATAATGGTGGAAAATAACTTTTGGTAAGTATATTTATTTACATCTTACATAAGTATGAGCTATTTTGATTTTTTTTTAAATTTTTGGATGGTTTTTCTACAAAGTTCAAAATAAAAAATCACTGCACAAATGTTTAAAAATCATGCATGAATATTGCAACGATATCCATAAATTATGGCATATTGTTCAAACATTGTAATAAAACCTTCAAATTATGGTGCAAACAAATTTTGGAAAATTAGTTTTTTTAATAATAAGAAAAAATAAATATTTATAAGTTACATTAGAGAGATTTTATCCTCAAGTAACATAATTATATTGATAAACATTACTTTGTTTTTGTTATTATTTTTTTTTTAATTTATTTATTTTAATTTATACTTTGTTAATAAATTTTTTTGTTATAATTATTTATTTAAGGTTTTGAAGAGAAATTAAAGTTGGTGAGTACTAGTTCATTTAATAAGTTTATGATATTTAAATTTAAGAAAATAAATTTGTTTATGATAGGGTGCAAACAAATTTTGGAAAATTAGTTTTTTTAATAATAAGAAAAAATAAATATTTATAAGTTACATTAGAAATAATTATATTTATAAGCATTACTTTATTATGATTTTTTTTAATTTTAATTTTAGTTTATACTTTGTTATGGTTTCTTTATTTTAGTAATAATTTTTTTTGTTATAATTATTTATTTAAGGTTTTGAGGAGAAATTAAAGTTTGTGAGGACTAGTTTATGTAGTAAGTTTATGATATTTAAAGTTAAGTGAGTAATAAATATTTTATGTTCAATTCTCTCTCACTCCCAAGTTTGCATATCATTTTAGGGAAATGTGGATATAGTTAGGAATTATAGTAGCTACAATAATAATAATAATGTCTTGTCAAGTGATATTTTTTCTATATTTTTTAAGTGAATATCAACTTAGCCCAAATGGTTAATTCCTTTAATATCATAATAATAATAATAACAAATTTAACCCCGATCAAGGTGATAGAATTTGTGTGAAAAGAGAGAGAAGCCCACCATCCCACCACCTCCCATCACATTTAAGAGAAAGATGGTGTGGTTATATTGCCCCATGTAAACACACATCTTAACAACATTACATTATTTAGCATTAGCACTAAGATGATAACTCTCCTTCCTTTTCTGATCTATAAGTCCATCTTTCATGGCTCCATTTTATTTTGTTGTCTCAATAAAAAAATCTTCACCGCAAGTTGGATATTTCCACAGGACATTGGCTTTGTGGAAAATATTTCATATGAAGGTCTTCCTAGAAGTCAGCCTTCAATTCACATGTCATGTGTTGGCATTTAAGTCTGGAGCAGGGAGATAGTTATTGATGAAGTGAAACTTGGGACTTTGGAAGCAGACACAGCAGGGGTTAAAGTCGAAATGGGAAGTGGCCAGAGAGGAATCAAACTTCGTTTGTAGTACGGGCACAATAGGGGTTAACGTCAAAACTGGATGAAGATGGAGAGGAATCAAACTTCGTTTGTAGTATTTGAATTCCCAACGGGCTGATAATTGTGATAGTTGTGGGATAACTTTTTCTATTTCTAATCTTTGCAACATTCTTAGTTTGTTTGGCTTTGCACTTTGGAGTTTGGTTATGGTCTATATGGTGTCTAGGTGGTGTACTCGGGATTTTATGGCTATTGGACTTTGCTGGAAGCTACTCTTTGTATGCTTATTCTCTGTTACTACCAACTAATGCTTTTTACTTTTAGTAAAGTATTTTTTTCATCAAATGTCTAGTTACACTTGATTTTTTTGTACATCTAGGCTGAGACTTGATTTTTTTTTGTACATCTAGGCTAAGGCATGTTAGAAACTTGAAATGAAAATTAATTTGGTTTTAGGAGGGTTCTAACTTATAAAAAAATAGATAAGTGTTTCCCTTGTGGTATGTTGTCACAATGTTAAAATTAGAAATGATTTTTAATTTTGTATGAAAATTATTTTGAAAAAATAAAAAAATTAATTAATAATAACAATAATTATAAATTTTGATTATTAAAATTTAATAAGGTATATAGTATAGTTAATTTTTTTTTTCAATTAATCACATCATTAGGATTTTGTAGAAGTTTCGAACCAACTAATGAATAAGCCAATCGATATTATTGAATAAATAGTGTGGATGCATCATTGTCTGACCTATTAACCAACTAATCAATAAGCCAATCAATCTTATTGAATAAATAGTGTGGATGCATCATTGCTTGGTATTACTTATTGAATAAATAGTGTGGATGCATCATTGCTTGGTATTAGCCTTAGAAAACTAGTAGTTAAAAACTAGGACTTTAAAAACTAGTCGTTAATGAATTAGTTAATTAGTTAATAGGAAGCAATATTAGATATTTTTAATAAAAATTATTGATTAATAAATTATAAATTAATAGTAATTATAATAAAAGGAACAATTTTTATGAAAAATTTTAATTATTTATTAATATGATATATAGGTGATTATATAATATATAAAATAAATTAACAAAGGATAATATAAAAGAAAATAACAAGGGGAATAAAATATAAATAAATACAAGATAAAAGAAGAAGGGAACAAAGAAAAACCAAGATCAGGAAAAATAAGCAAGGGGGAAAAATCACCTAGAGAGAGTTGGAGTTCAACTCTTACTCAACTTCCAACCATCACCCCTATTGAGATTTTTAGCATGTCGCTCAATCTCAATGGCTTCCTTAAGTTTCCTATCATGGAAGTGGTCAACTTTAGCAATGACTTTGGAGTCTTCAATGCATACATGGTGACACAATTTCTCCACATGTTCAGCAAGAGCTGATGTGTGAGATCAATTGTGCCTAATGTTTGCAGCATGCTCCTGGATTCTCTTTCTAATGGATCTGCATGCTCCACCAATATAGGGTGTGCCACATAACAAGGAACCATGTAAAGACCCTTCATGTCTCTTGGTTCGATAGGGTCCTTGACAGATCCAAGAGAACTTCTAATACTACATAGGCATTTGAAGGAAGAGGATACATTATTCCTTCTGAGGACATGAGCAATCTTGTTTGTGGTCCCTTAAATAAATGGGAGATGAACCTTGGAAACAGGGTCTACCCGAGTAGATTTGTCTTTTAATCCTTTATAGGCCTTTTGAAAGGCCTTAAGGCCTTGAGATCTACTATACCCATTATTTTCAAAAACCTCAAGAAGATGGGATTTATCCGACTCCAGGTGGTTGTGATCAGAAATTCTAGGAGCATGGATAGTAAGAGTGCACAAGACACCAAATTTTTTAGCAGGAAAATGATGAGAACCAACATGAAGATATTGTTCTGTGTGAGTTTTCTTGTGAAAAACTTGGTGGGAAATGGAACCATCATCCATTCTATGACGGGTGGTGATCGCTATCGCAACTGCAGCTCCGGACCCTAACCTCCATGGTGAACTTGATGGATTCTGACAGGGAATTCAGGTGCCCCAAAAAAAGATCTAACTTCTCCCGACCATGGGGCCAAATGACACAAGTGTCATCCATGAACCTATTCCACTTCCTAGGGCGAAAAGGAGCAGAGGCCAAGGCCTTTGCTTCAAAATCCTCCATAAATAAGTTAGAGAAAATAGGGGAGAGAGGGGAACCCATATCAACCCCACATGTTTGCTCATAGCACTAACCTTGGAAACTAAAGAAATTTTAGGTGAGGCAGAGGCTAACTAATTTAGCAATATCCCGGTCAGAGATCTGCCTAATGACATCAACGACTTCCTGGATGGGGATTTTGGTAAATAAGGAAACAACATCAAAGCTAACCAATAATTACCCAGGTTGCAATGTGATGTCCTTCCATTCTTTGATAAAGGAAGCTGAGTTCTTAACAAGGGAGTCGGTGAGACCCACAAGGGGTTTAATATTAAGGGATAAGAATTTAGCAAGATGATAAGAGGGGCCACCTATTGTGTTAACAATAGGTCTTAAAGGGGCCCTAGATTTATGAATCTTTATAAGGCCATAAATCCTAGGTGGTTGCCTCAACAAATCCTAAGAGAGAGGACTAAGAGAGGATCCCATTTAATGGCCGTGGAAGTCTCCTTAGAAAATATATTTAAGGCATTATTTTTAAGCTTTAATACAATTCTACCATTGAAAAGATGGTCCGATATTTTGATGACATAGTTAGATTTATCCATAATAACCATGGCCCCACCTTTATCAAACTCGGGAGGATGACAATGTTGGGGTTGTCTCGTGGATTTAAGGGCAAGAACCTCAAGCTTGCTCAAGTTTTTGGAGGTTTACCTTCCATTCCTGAGAATAATGGAGCGGTTTTTTTTGTTGTTAATATTTAGGGTATTTATTTGGTAGAATTTAAATAAGTTTTAAATATGTTAAATGTTTTTTAAAGATATTGAATCTATTTTTACATTCTAAAAATTTAATATAAGGTGTTAATTGAGTCTACATATCTGAAAAATTATTATCTGCATTTAATAAAGTGTTATTTTACATTAGATTATATATAGGCTAAAAGAAAATTAAGATATTATAAAGAGGTCATCAACCCTATTTTAGATGATCAAAAGTATCTCTCTGTTTTAACGAGCTCGAAGAAAAAAATTAGTATAGCCAAGATAATAACGAACTCTCATGAGCTGCTCCATAGTGAAACACGTAGTTGGGAAGTTCCTAAAACACCATGGGTGGAAAGGATCTGCCATCTCTGTGAGAATATGAACATTGAGGATGAGAATCACTTGCTCTTAGAGTGTCCTGCCTACACCCACATAGATGGGCAGTTCCTAAAACACCATGGGTGGAAAGGATCTCCCATCTCTATGAGAATATGAACATTGAGGATGAAAATCACTTCCTCTTAGAGTGCCCTGCTTACACCCACATAGATGGGCAGTTCCTAAAACACCATGGGTGGAAATGATCTGCCATCTCTGTTAGAATATGAAGAGTGTCATGCTTACACCCACATAGATCTTAGTTTCATAATCTTTCTTGCAATACCGACATTTTTAGCATTTTAACATGTCAAAATTATAGTGAGCTCGGGACGCTTCTCTCCAAGCTCTTTGACCTTAGGAGTACAATTTTAAAGTAAACTAAATAATTCATTTCTTTAGGTGAGATATATCATAGGAATATAATTTTAAAGTAAACTAAATAATTAGTTTCTTTAGATGAGATATACCAAAATTTAATCTGAATGGAAGTTAACAATCATATATATATATATATATATATATATATTATTTATGCTTTTTATTTGTAAATATTATATATAATAATACTATTTATTTGTATTTAGATTGAGAATTTTTGTATTTTATTTATGGTTATTTATTTATTTTAATGTATAACCTTAATAAAATTTATTTAATTAATATCTTAATATATTGTTATAATCAAAGTAGATTTAATGATTTAAAGGATATATATTTTTAATAAAGAGTTACACTTTTAACAACCAATTTTAATTTATACATTAATAAATTTTAATAATCAAAATTTAACAACGAATTTCTCCCGAGACCCAGCGTGTTCTGATTCTTGCACGGCATTGAAGACTGTCTTCTCGGCATCCGGCATTAGCTCCGCTCTTCGGGCTTGCCGGAGCAGTGGTGATCTCCGTTCGGACCATACATGCACCTTATCCACTGAACGGAGTGCCAGACCTGATAATGTTTTGGGGTCCGAAGGTAAGGTTCTAATCCGGTCTGATATTTTTAAATGTACTCCTAATAATATTCATAACTATGCTAACAATAATTCAATCATGAATATTAACCATTATTCTTATAATATTAAAAACAAGAATAACAAGTATAATATTTATCATATGAATTGCATATCTACAATAAAATCAATCATTTAAATAACCTAAACAACACTAATACTAATAACTCTAATAACATTAACAACATTACTAGTAATAATATTAATAATACTACTATAAATAGTATTAATAACATGAGCATTAATAGTATTATTAATAACATTAGCCTTAGCATCATTAGTAATAATAATATTAATAATAATACTATTAATAATATTGATAATATTAAATATGTTATTAATAATAATGCTCATAATATTAACAATTCTAATTCTAATAATTTTCCTTCTTTGAAAAATGTTATTAACTTTTCTAACTTAAGGGGCTTAATTTCACCTTGGCCTCGAAGAAGATCCCTACTGATGAAATTATTTGTAATATTGAATATGGCATTAGGGATCTGCTTGATAATGTTAAGGAGACTATTAGACAAGACCACTCCATTATTCTTAGGAAGGTTAAACCTCCCAAAAGAAAC
The DNA here is from genome assembly GCA_034641835.2 of Pinus albicaulis. NCBI lineage: Eukaryota > Viridiplantae > Streptophyta > Pinopsida > Pinales > Pinaceae > Pinus > Pinus albicaulis. The sequence goes on from JAXQQM020061798.1 coordinate 28,087, forward strand.
TTGAGCAAGCTTGAGGTTCTTGCCCTTAAATCCCTGAGGGACAACCCCAACATTGTCATCCTCAAGGCTGATAAAGGTGGGGCCATAGTTATTATGGATAAATCTAACCATGTCAGCAAAATGTTAGACCATCTTTCCAATAGTGGCAGTTACATTAAGATTTAAAATAATGCCTTAAATATATTTCTAAGGAGATTTCCCTAACCATTAAATCAAATCCCTCTCTTAATCCTCTCTCTAGAAAGCTTAATGAGAGCAATCCCCTCAACCCTAGGATTTATGGCCTCCCGAAAATTCATAAATCAGGGCCCCCTTCGAGACCTATTGTTAACACAATAGGTAGCCCCTCTTATCATCTTGCTAAATTCTTAGCCCAAAAGCTTAAATCCCTTGTGGGTATCACCGACTCCTATATTAAGGACTCCAAATCCTTCATCAAAGAATGGAATATTGGAACCTAGGGAATTATTAGTTAGCTTTGATTTTGTTTCATTATTTACAAAAATCCCCATCAAGGAAGCCATTGATGTCATTAAGCGGATCTCTAACAATGAAATTTCCAAGTTAGTTGGCCTTTGCCTCACCTCGACCTTCTTCAGTTTTCAATGAGAGTTCTATGAGTATACTTGTGGTGTTGCTATAGGATCCCTTCTCTCCCCTATTGTTGCTAACCTTTTTATGGAAGATTTTGAATCAAAGACCTTGGCCTCAGCTCAATTTCACCCTAGGAAGTGGAAGAGACTCATGGATGACACTTGTGTCATTTGGCCCCATGGTCGGGAAAAGTTAGATCTCTTTCTCGGTCACCTAAATTCCCTGTCAGACTCCATCAAATTCACCATGGAGGTTGAGGTTGATGGTTCCCTTCCTTTCTTGGATATCCTTCTCACTAGAATGGATGATGGTTCCATTTCCCACCAAGTTTTTTGCAAGAAAACTCACACAGGACAATATCTTCATGTTGGTTCTCATCATTTTCCTGCTAAAAAATTTGGTGTTTTGTGCACTCTTACTATCCATGCTCCTAGAATTTCTGATCACAACCACGTCGAGTCCGATAAATCCCATCTTCTTGAGGTTTTTGAAAATAATGGGTATAGTAGATCTCAGGGCCTTAAGGCCTTTCAAAAGGCCTATAAAGGATTAAAAGACAAATCTACTTGGGTAGACCCTGTTTCCAAGGTTCATATCCTATTTATTTAAGGGACCACATACAAGATTGCTCATGTCCTCAGAAGGAATAGTGTATCCTCTTCTTTCAAACCCCTGTGTAGTATTAGAAATTCTCTTGGATCTGTCAAGGACCCTATCGAACCAAGAGACATGAAGGGTGTTTACATAGTTCCTTGTTCATGTGGCACACCCTATATTGGTGAAGCACGCAGATCCATTAGAAAGAGAATCCAGGAGCATGCTGCAAACATTAGGCACAATTGATATTGCACATCAGCTCTTGCTGAACATGTGGAGAAATTGTGTCACCATGTATGCATTGAAGACTCCGAAGTCATTGCTAAAGTCAACCACTTCCATGATAGGAAACTTAGGGAAGCCATTGAGATTAAGCGACATGCTAAAACTCTCAATAGGGGTGATGGTTGGAAGTTGAGTAAGAGCTGGACTCCAGCTCTCTCTAGCTGATTTTTCGCCATTGCTTATTTTTCCTGATCTTGGTTTTTCTTTTTTCCCTTCTTCTTTTATCTTGTATTTATTTATATTTTATTTCCCATGTTATTTTCTTTTATATTATCCTTTGTTAATTTATTTTATATATTATATAATCACCTATATATCATATTAATAAATAATTAAAAATTTTCATAAAACTTTTTCCTTTTATTATAATTCCTATTAATTTATAATTTATTAATCAATAATTTTTATTAAAAATATCTAATATTGCTTCCTATTAACTAATTCATTAATGACTAGTTTTTAAAGTCCTAGTTTTTAACTACTAGTTTTCTAAGGCTAATACCAAGCAATGATGCATCCACACTGTTTATTCAATAATTAATACCAAGCAATGATGCATCCGCACTATTTATTCAATAAGATCGATTGGCTTTTTCATTAGTTGGTTAATAGGTCAGACAATGATGCATCCACACTATTTATTCAATAAAATCGATTGGCTTATTCATTAGTTGGTTCGAAACTTCTACCAAATCCTAATGATGTGATTAATTGAAAAAAACATTTAACTATACTATATACCTTATTAAATTTTAATAATCAAAATTTATAATTATTGTTATTATTAATTTATTTTTTTATTTTTTCAAAATAGTTTTCATACAAAATTAAAAATCATTTCTAATTTTAACATTGTGACAACATAACACAAGGGAAACACTTATTTACTTTTTATAAGTTAGAACCCTCCTAAAACCAAATTAATTTGCATTCCAAGTTTCTAACATGCCTTGGCCTAGTTGTACAAAAAAAAATCAGGTACAAAAAAATAAGCGTAACTAGACATTTGATTAAAAAAAATACTTTACTAAAAGTAAAAAGCATTAATTGGTAGTGACAGAGAATGAGCATACAAAGAGTAGCTTCCAGCAAAGTCCAATAGCCATAAAATCCCGGGTACACCAACTAGACACCATATAGACCATAACCAAACTCCAAAGTGCAAAGCCAAACAAACTAAGAATGTTGCAAAGATTAGAAATAGAAAAAGTTACCCCACAACTATCACAATTATCAGCCCGTTGGGAATTCAAATACTACAAACGAAGTTTGATTCCTCTCCATCCTCTTCCAGTTTTGACGTTAACCCTTATTTTTCCCGTACTACAAACGAAGTTTGATTCCTCTCTGGCCTCTTCCCATTTTGACTTTAACCCCTGCTGTGTATGTTGCCAAAGTCCCAAGTTTCACTTCATCAATAACTATCTCCCTGCTCCAGACTTGAAATGCCAACACATGACATGTGAATTGAAGACCGACTTCTAGGAAGACCTTCATATGAAATATTTTCCACAAAGCCAATGTCCTGTGGAAATATCCAACTTGCCGTGAAGATTTTTTTATTGAGACAACAAAATAAAATGGAGCCATGAAAGATGGACTGATAGCTCACAAAAGGAAGTAGAGTTATCTTCTTAATGCTAATGCTAAATAATGTAATGTTGTTAAGATGTGTGTTTACATGGGGCAATATAACCACACCATCTTTCTCTTAAATGTGATGGGAGGTGGTGGGATGGTGGGCTTCTCTCTCTTTTCACACAAATTCTATCACCTTGATCGGGGTTAAATTTATTATTATTATTATTATGATATTAAAGGAATTAACCATTTGGGCTGAGTTCATATTCACTTAAACAAGATAGAAAAAATCTCACTTAACATGACATTATTATTATCATTGCAGCTACTATAATTCCTAACTATATCCACATTGCCCTAAAATGATATACAAACTTGGGAGTGAGAGAGAATTGAACATAAAATATTTATTACTCACTTAACTTTAAATATCATAAACTTTCTAAATAAACTAGTCCGCACAAACTTTAATTTCTCCTCAAAACCATAAATAAATAATTATAACAAAAAAAATTATTACTAAAATAAAGAAACCATAACAAAGTATAAATTAAAATTAAAATTTTAAAAAATCATAACAAAGTAATGCTTATAAATATAATTATTTCTAATGTAACTTATAAATATTTTTTTTTATTTTTATTATTATTAAAAAAACTAATTTTCTAAAATTTGTTTGCACCATATCATAAACAAATTTATTTTCTTAAATTTAAATATCATAAACTTATTAAATGAACTAGTCCTTATCAACTTCAATTTCTCTTCAAAACCTTAAATAAATAATTATAACAAAAAAAATTATTACTGAAATAAAGAAATCATAACAAAGTATAAATTAAAATAAATAAATTTAAAAAAAAATTAAAAAAATAACAAAAACAAAGTAATGTTTATCAATATAATTATGTTACTTCGGGATAAAATCTCTCTAATTTAACTTATAAATATTTATTTTTTCTTATTATTAAAAAAACTAATTTTCCAAAATTTGTTTGCACCATAATTTGAAGGTTTTATTGCAATATTTGAACAATATGCCATAATTTATGGATATCGTTGCAATATTCATGCATGATTTTTAAACATTTGTGCAGTGATTTTTTATTTTGAACTTTGTAGAAAAACCATCCAAAAATTTAAAAAAAAAATCAAAATAGCTCATACTTATGTAAGATGCAAATAAATATACTTACCAAAAGTTATTTCCAACCATTATTTATGTTCATTAGCACTTATGTAGGAGTAAAACTATAACATTGTAGACTTATTAGTGTTTACTACCTATCATATTTATGTAAGATGTAAATAAATATACTTACCAAAAGTTATTTTCCACCATTATTTATGTTCATTAATACTTATGTAGGAGTAAAACTATAACTTTGACTTACTAGTCATTACTACCTACCAAAATATGTATGCAAGACCTGCTACATAAGAAAACAATTATTTTATTACTTTACATCTTAATCTATGAGTTCCTTGCAAAGCAAGACTATAGGATTTGACCACTATTAATTTAGGTTTGACCAATGTTAGTTATATTTTTTTTCTGCCAGCATAATTTCTAACTTAAGTGATAGAGACCAAACTTCCTTATAATATTTATTAGCTATCAAAGTTACATAAGTTATATTTTAACAATGATTAATTATATATTTAGTCATATTAAATTTAACTATTCATTATATATATATGTAACTAAAATTAAACTTCCATATAATATTTATTAATATTTATTAATAAATAAATTATTTACAACCTATATTCTCTCCTTTTTCTTCTAAATTTTCATTTTATAATTATATATATCTCCATTAAATACTTTTTAATTTTTAAAAATGAGTTATGTTATTTTTTTAGCTATTTTATTTATAAATTTTTTCAATACTATTTATTAAGAAAAACAATAATAATGTATATTTTAATAATATTTTTATTTTTTTAATTATTATATTATATAAAACAATATATATTTTTTAAAATATTTTATTTTACATTTCAATAATTTTGTTTTTAAATGAAAATTCACAATGTTCAAAACTATATTGAAATATTCATATATAGAATTCAAAACATTAAAATTCGTTAGAAATAACAATAATTATGAAGAAATCATAAATTTGAAAGTTGATAAAGAAGATAACAACTAAGATATATGTAAAGGGACCAACATTATTAAATTTCCTTTATTTCATATATATATATAAAAGCAGACCAACACTCTTGATATCGTTGCAATATTCACGCTTCATGCATGATTTTTAAACATTTGTGGAAAGTTATTTTCCACCATTATTTATGTTCATTAACACTTATGTAGGAGTAAAACTATAACTTTGTAGACTTACTAGTGATTACTACCTATCATATTTATGTAAGATGTAAATAAATATACTTACCAAAAGTTATTTTCCACCATTTTTTATGTTCATTAGCACTTACCTAGGAGTAAAACTATAACTTTGTAGACTTACTAGTGATTACGACCTACCAAAATATGTATGCAAGACCACCTACATAAGTAAACAATTATTTTATTACTTTACATCTTAATCTATGAGTTCCTTGCAAAGAAATACTATAGGATTCGACCACTATTAATTTACGTTTGACCAATGTTGGTTATATTTTTTTCTGCCAGCATAATTTCTAACTTAAGTGGTAGAGACCAAGCTTCCCTATAATATTTATTAGTTATCAAAATTACATAAGTTATATTTTGACAATGATTAATTATATATTTAGTCATACTAAATTTAACAAAAATAAAAATAAAAAATATATATGTATACATCATCATCATCATCATCTTCTTCCCTGTAATATTTATTAGCTATCAAAATTAGATAAGTTATATTTTGAAAATGATTAATTATATATTTATTCATACTAAATTTAACAAAAAAAAAAAAAAAAAAAATCATCATCATCATCATCATCTTCTCTATAATATTTATTAGCTATCAAAATTACATAAGTTATATTTTGAAAATGATTAATTATATATTTAGTCATACTAGATTTAACAAAAAAAAAAAAAAATCATCATCATCATCATCTAAAATTTAACTACCATAAAAACTTATTAATATTTAGTCATACTAAATTTAACAAAAAAAAATAATTCATCATCATCATCATCATCTAAAATTTAACTACCATATAATACTTATTAATATTTAATAATAAATAAATTATTTACAACCTATCATCATCATCATCATCATCTATTATTTAACTACCATATAATACTTATTAATATTTAATAATAAATAAATTATTTACAACCTATATTTTCTCTTTTTCTAAATTTTTATTTTATAATGACATATATCTCCATTAAATACTTTTTAATTTTTAAAAATGAGTTATATTAGTTTTTTAGCTCTTTTATTTATAAAATTTTTCTATGCTATTTATTAAGAAAAACAATAATAATGTATATTTTAATAATATTTTCATTTTCTTAATTATTATATTATAAAAAATAATATATATTTTTTAAAATATTTTATTTTACATTTCAAAAATTTTGTTTCTAAATGAAAGTTCACATTGTTCAAAACTAGATTGAAATATTCATATATAGAATTCAAAACATTAAAATTCATCAGAAATAACAATAATCATGAAGAAATCAGAAATTTGAAAGTTGATAAAGAAGATAACAACTAAGGTATTAAAAGGACCAATATTATTAAATTACCTTTATTCTATATATATATATATAAGCAGACCAACAGTTCCATATATATATATTATATATATAAATAAGTAGACCAACACTCCTGAATTGTTGTCACTGTTAAATGACAGAGAAACCTTATCCAAGTATAGTGAGGAGATGATAAAGCTAGCGAAGACGCTACTGGAGCTCATCTTAGAATCCCTAGGAGTTGAAGCAGATGCAATCCAGAAACGATGTGGGGAAGGCGAACAGAAGGTTCTCATGAATTACTATCCGCCTTGCCCTCGCCCCAATTTGACGTTAGGTCTGAAGAGACACACCGACCCCGAAACTCTCACCATATTACTCCAAGACAAAGTTGGAGGCCTTCGGGCCACAAAGGATGACGACAAAACATGGGTCACTGTGGAACCCATTGATGGAGCTTTCGTTGTAAATCTTGGAGACCAGATGCATGTCAGTGTGAGAGTTTTGTTATATTCACTTATTTGTTTAGTTTTGTTATATTTACTTATATGTGTAGATTGTAGATTTGAGAATATTTTGAGATTTTATACGATTTTAGATTTGGAGAATATCTTGGAATCTCATTATTATTATTTTTTTACGTTTTTTCACAGTAAGTTTGAATTCAAAATATTCTCGAAATCTGCAATAAACATAAAAATAAAAATGCTATATCAATTACCTGAAGAATAAATAAATTGTTATATTTTTGGTGCAGGTACTGAGTAACGGTATTTTCAAGAGCGCAGATCATCAAGCTGTTGTAAATTCGAGTGCTCTAAGGCAATCCATAGTGACATTCTATAACCCTCATCCAGACTCAATTATTTATCCACTTGATGAATTAGTACTGGTGAGTGAGCAGGAAAGTCCTGCGTGTGCAAAATTTGAGCGTTACATTTACAGGGAATTCTACCAGAAGAAGATGATCAAACATCTCCTGGACAGAGAGATGAAACGCAACAAGGGAATTATTTTACCACAGCAGCAAAAAGGCTAATTGGGCAATTGAGTAGGCTCCCTGAAATCCAACTCTCTGTTGTGTTCACTTATGGAGGTTGGCTACTCATTCTTATTTCCAGTGTAGACAGGCAGAAGTGAAGCCAAGTCAGATGAAAAAGTTGACTTTATTTTTATTTTTCTTATCTCTAGTTTCCAAATAGACAAATTAATTAAGTATAGTTAGTTTATATTATTTGTTTATACGGAGTTGGAAATGTATGTGTGGTGAAACATTTTATGTCAATTGCAGATTTTGAGAATTTATGAAATTTGATGATAAGTTAACAGTTCGAACAATAACTCAGAAACAATAACTGAGAATCCAAACTGAAGATATTCAAAGATATTCCAACAATCTACAATCCACATAAATTCAACAATATATATAGTTGATATCAAATTTCATATATAAACTTTAATTAATAATACATAACTTTGTTCTAATAAGTTTCTTATTTTCCATTTGATGTAAAAAAAACATGACACACGCAATCTTATTCATACCATTTTTTAGTTAGTATTTATTGTCGAGTTGTTTAGGATTTACAACTTTAGCGGTTGAGTTGAGTGGATTGTTTTGTTTTCATTTTCACTTAGGTTCACTTAAAAATGATTATCACTATGCAATTCGTTGATGGTTTACAAATTAGGAGGAGGGATTTGTAATTTGATGTTTAGAAGAATACATTGGAAAATTAAATGAAGATAGAGAATGTCTTCCCAGGTTCACTTTAACACGAACTTTTATTATAAAGGAAAAATATGAACCCTGAATATTGTCTTTGTTTTACTCCATCACTTATATCTATTTCTCGTCCAAAAGTATGAGTGATCTAAATTGGCTTGGTTTAGTTTTTCGAACTATTGCATAAAAATCTTTATGCACGAATATGTGGAATAGGAAGATATGCCATCAGTTTAAACTCTGTGAAAAGAAACAAATAAGCTTCCGTTTATTCTAGTGTGATAGAATGTATAGTTGGTTTTCTACCTCAAGGCTATCACGTTTTTCGTGATTTTATAGGAAGTTTCTATTTCTTAAGATTGTCATGTTTTTCAAATGTTATAGTAAGTTTCTATTTACACCTTTCTTAGAATTCTTCATTTGGGCATTTTTCAAAACACCCACTCTTATTTTTGGGTATTTTTGAAAGATATTTTTTTCAAAACACCTATCCATGGGTGGGGTGTTAAGTTTGTGGAAATAGTAATAATTATGTATTAGTATTAATTTTAATCATGTTACTTAAATATATAAGTAATTATGGGAAAAAAAATTGTAAATTAATATTAAATTTGTATTATTAAAATTTTATTAATATATAATTTATTAAAAAAATATAGATAATAGAAAATGTGTTTTCTTAATAAAATTTAAATGAAAAGTTTAATTATATAATTATACAAATACGAAAAATCATAAAATTATATATAAAATTTAAAATAAAAAAATTGAAGAAGAGAAAATCTAACCACAATCCATGAAAAACAAAGATTAATAGAACTTATTCTAATTATTTCATGTTATATATTTATTATTAAAGTTTAAGAAAGTGCACTAACTTTAACCACTTTTTGTTTTGAATTATTGTACCAAATAATATTAATTGGGCTTTGAATTGATGGCCAACTCTTAAGGAACTCTTTGTTAAAAGCAATGTTTTGAAAATCGCGATCGGGACTAAATCGACAAGGGGAAAAAAATCACACATAACAATGAATCATGTCCTCGAATACTAAGCTCAGTCCCAACTCAAATTTCAAAATATCAACAAAAAATATAATAATGTATCTCATATCATGAGTCATAATGTCATATACAAAGGAATGCACCAAATAACCTATACTACTAATTTCCTTTGCCCCTCTTGCGAGAAAATGTAACAACTTTCCCTCTAGATGAAGAAACAGGCGAGGCTGGCAATGGACTCTCTTGTGCTCTAGAACCTGAAGTATTAGAATTTGAAGCACCAGGAGCTAAAGGAGGTAGACCACATCCTCTACCAATAGCAAGGGTAGGTGGTGTCACCTCCTCCTGCTACTCCTCTCCCCCTCCACTACCTCCTGCTCTATCCAATCAGGGGCCGACTCCATGATAGGCCTCTCAGCCTCAACCCTCCATGCAGCAGTGGTGTCAATTGCATCTAAAAACATTTTGCTGAATAAATTTGGTCCAAACATGAATTTTGTTGGCTTGGGTTGCTAAATTCCTTCACTTTTCTCCTCCGTTGCCCTTGTAGATGACTTCTCCTCCTCCTTAGCTCTCTTTCTTGCCCTCTCTTTCTGAGATTATTTTAGCTATGATTTTTTCTTTGTGTAAATTATAGGCTTTGGAAAAAAATAATCTTATAATTTATTAGACATTTTTTTGTTGTTAATATTGAGGGTATTTATTTGGTAGAATTTAAATGTTTTAAATATGTTAAATGTTTTTAAAGATATTGAATTTATTTTTACATTCTAAAATTTAATATAAGGGTGTTGAATCTATCTATACATTCAAAAAACTATTTTAAACTACATTTAATAAAAAAATAATTTTACATTAGATTACATATATAGGCTAAAAGAAAATTAAGATATTATAAAGGGGTCATCAACCTTATTTTAGATGATCAAAAGTATTTCTCTGGTTTTAACTAGCTCAAGAAAAAAATTAGTATAGTCAAGATAATAACGAATCCTCATGAGCTGCTTATAGTGAAACAAGATGGGCGGGGGCTTCCTAAACACCATGGGTGGAAAGGATCTCCCATCTCTATGAGAATATGAACATTGAGGATGAAAATCACTTCCTCTTAGAGTGCGCTGCTTACACCCACATAGATGGGCAGTTCCTAAAACACCATGGGTGGAAAGGATCTGCCATCTCTGTTAGAATATGAAGAGTGTCGTCCTTACACCCACATAGATCTTAGTTTCATAAACATGTCAAAATTATAGTGAGCTCTGGACCCTTCTCTCCAAACTCTTTGACCTTAGGAGTACAATTTTAAAGTAAACTAAATAATTCATTTCTTTAGGTGAGATATACTATAGGAATACAATTTTAAAGTAAACTAAATAATTGGTTTCTTTAAATGAGATATACCAAAATTTAATCAAAATGGAAGTTAACAATCATATATATATTATTTATACTTTTTATTTTTAAATATTATATATAATAATACTATTTATTTGTATTTAGATTGAGAATTTTTGTATTTTATTTATGGTTATTTATTTATTTTAATTTATAACCTTAATAAAATTTATTTAATTAATATTTTAATATATTGTTATAATCAAAGTAGATTTAATGATTTAAAGCATATATATTTTTAATAAAGAGTTACACTTTTAACAACCAATTTTAATTTATACATTAATAAATTTTAATAATCAAAATTTAACAACGAATTTCTCCCGAGACCCAGCGTGTTCTGATTCTTGCACGGCATTGAAGACTGTCTTCTCGGCATCCGGCATTAGCTCCGCTCTTCGGGCTTGCCGGAGCAGTGGTGATCTCCGTTCGGACCATACATGCACCTTATCCACTGAACGGAGTGCCAGACCTGATAATGTTTTGGGGTCCGAAGGTAAGGTTCTAATCCGGTCTGATATTTTTAAATGTACTCCTAATAATATTCATAACTATGCTAACAATAATTCAATCATGAATATTAACCATTATTCTTATAATATTAAAAACAAGAATAACAAGTATAATATTTATCATATGAATTGCATATCTACAATAAAATCAATCATTTAAATAACCTAAACAACACTAATACTAATAACTCTAATAACATTAACAACATTACTAGTAATAATATTAATAATACTACTATAAATAGTATTAATAACATGAGCATTAATAGTATTATTAATAACATTAGCCTTAGCATCATTAGTAATAATAATATTAATAATAATACTATTAATAATATTGATAATATTAAATATGTTATTAATAATAATGCTCATAATATTAACAATTCTAATTCTAATAATTTTCCTTCTTTGAAAATGTTATTAACTTTTCTAACTTAAGGGGCTTAATTTCACCTTGGCCTCGAAGAAGATCCCTACTGATGAAATTATTTGTAATATTGAATATGGCATTAGGGATCTGCTTGATAATGTTAAGGAGACTATTAGACAAGACCGCTCCATTATTCTCAGGAAGGGTAAACCTCCCAAAAGAAACTTGAGCAAGCTTGAGGTTCTTGCCCTTAAATCCCTGAGGGACAACCCCAACATTGTCATCCTCAAGGTTGATAAAGGTGGGGCCATAGTTATTATGGATAAATCTGACTATGTCAGCAAAATGTCAGACCATCTTTCCAATAGTGGCAGTTACATTAAGCTTAAAAATAATGCCTTAAATATATTTCTAAGGAGATTTCCCTGACCATTAAATCAGATCCCTCTCTTAGTCCTCTCTCTAGAAAGCTTATTGAGAGCAATCCCCTCACCCCTAGGATTTATGGCCTCCCGAAAATTCATAAATCAGGGCCCCCTTCGAGACCTATTGTTAACACAATAGGTAGCCCCTCTTATCATCTTGCTAAATTCTTAGCCCAAAAGCTTAAATCCCTTGTGGGTCTCACCGACTCCTATGTTAACGACTCCACCTCCTTCATCAAAGAATGGAATATTGGAACCTAGGGAATTATTAGTTAGCTTTGATTTTGTTTCATTATTTACAAAAATCCCCATCAACGAAGCCATTGATGTCATTAAGCAGATCTCTAACAATGATATTTCCAAGTTAGTTGGCCTTTGCCTCACCTCGACCTTCTTCAGTTTTCAAGGAGAGTTCTATGAGTATACTTGTGGTGTTGCTATATGATCCCTTCTCTCCCCTATTGTTGCTAACCTTTTTATGGAAGATTTTGAATCAAAGGCCTTGGCCTCGGCTCAATTTCACCCTAGGAAGTGGAAGAAACTCATGGATGACACTTGTGTCATTTGGCCCCATGGTCGGGAAAAGTTAGATCTCTTTCTTGGTCACCTAAATTCCCTGTCAGACTCCATCAAATTCGCCATGGAGGTTGAGGTTGATGGTTCCCTTCCTTTCTTGGATATCCTTCTCACTAGAATGGATGATGGTTCCATTTCCCACCAAGTTTTTCGCAAGAAAACTCACACAGAACAATATCTTCATGTTGGTTCTCATCATTTTCCTGCTCAAAAATTTGGTTTTTTGTGCACTCTTACTATCCATGCTCCTAGAATTTCTGATCACAACCACCTGGAGTCAGATAAATCCCATCTTCTTGAGGTTTTTGAAAATAATGGGTATAGTAGATCTCAAGGCCTTAAGGCCTTTCAAAAGGCCTATAAAGGATTAAAAGACAAATCTACTTGGGTAGACCCTGTTTCCAAGGTTCATCTCCTATTTATTTAAGGGACCACATACAAGATTGCTCATGTCCTCAGAAGGAATAATGTATCCTCTTCTTTCAAACCCCTGTGTAGTATTAGAAATTCTCTTGGATCTGTCAAGGTCCCTATCGAACCAAGAGACATGAAGGGTGTTTACATAGTTCCTTGTTCATGTGGCACACCCTATATTGGTGAAGCACGCAGATCCATTAGAAAGAGAATCCAGGAGCATGCTACAAACATTAGGCACAATTGATCTCGCACATCAGCTCTTGCTGAACATGTGGAGAAATTATGTCACCATGTATGCATTGAAAACTCCAAAGTCATTGCTAAAGTCGACCACTTCCATGATAGGAAACTTAGGGAAGCCATTGAGATTGAGCGACATGCTAAAAATCTCAATAGGGGTGATGGTTGGAAGTTGAGTAAGTGCTGGACTCCAGCTCTCTCTAGGTGATTTTTCCCCTTGCTTACTTTTCCTGATCTTGGTTTTTCTTTTTTCCGTTCTTCTTTTACCTTGTATTTATTTATATTTTATTCCCCTTGTTATTTTCTTTTATATTATCCTTTGTTAATTTATTTTATATATTATATAATCACCTATATATCATATTAATAAATAATTAAAAAATTTCATAAAACTTTTTCCTTTTATTATAATTCCTATTAATTTATAATTTATTCATCAATAATTTTTATTAAAAATATCTAATATTGCTTCCTATTAACTAATTAACTAATTCATTAACGACTACTTTTAAAGTCCTAGCTTTTAACTACTAGTTTTCTAAGGCTAATACCAAGCAATGATGCATACACACTATTTATTCAATAAGTAATACCAAGCAATGATGCATCCACACTATTTATTCAATAAGATCGATTGGCTTATTCATTAGTTGGTTAATAGGTCAGACAATGATGCATCCACACTATTTGTTCAATAAAATCGATTGGCTTATTCATTAGTTGGTTCGAAACTTCTACCAAATCCTAATGATGTGATTAATTGCAAAAAAAATTAACTATACTATATACCTTATTAAATTTTAATGATCAAAATTTATAATTATTGTTATTATTAATTAATTTTTTTATTTTTTCAAAATAGTTTTCATACAAAATTAAAAATCATTTCTAATTTTAACATTGTGACAACATACCACAAGGGAAACACTTATATATTTTTTTATAAGTTAGAACCCTCCTAAAACCAAATTAATTTTCATTTCAAGTTTCTAACATGCCTTAGCCTAGATGTAAAAAAAAATCAAGTCTCAGCCTAGATGTACAAAAAAATCAAGTGTAACTAGACATTTGATTAAAAAAAATACTTTATTAAAAGTAAAAAGCATTAATTGGTAATGACAGAGAATGAGCATACAAAGAGTAGCTTCTAGTAAAGTCCAATAGCCATAAAATCCTGGGTACACCACCTAGACACCATATAGACCATAACCAAACTCCAAAATGCAAATCCAAACAAACTAAGAATGTTGCAAAGATTAGAAATAGAAAAAGTTACCCCACAACTATCACAATTATCACCCCGTTGGGAATTCAAATACTACAAACGAAGTTTGATTCCTCTCCATCCTCTTCCAGTTTCGATGTTAACCCCTATTGTGCCTGTACTACAAACGAAGTTTGATTCCTCTCTGGCCACTTCCCATTTCGATTTTAACCCCTGCTGTGTCTGCTTCCAAAGTCCCAAGTTTCACTTCATCAATAACTATCTCCCTACTCCAGACTTGAAATGCCAACACATGACGTGTGAATTGAAGACCGACTTCTAGGAAGACCTTCATATGAAATATTTTCCACAAAGCCATTGTCCTGTGGAAATATCCAACTTGCGGTGAAGATTTTTTTTATTGAGACAACAAAATAAAATGGAGCCATGAAAGATGGACTGATAGCTCACAAAAGGAAGGAGAGTTATCATCTTAATGCTAATGCTAAATAATGTAATGTTGTTAAGATGTGTGTCTACATGGGGCAATATAGCCACACCATCTTTCTCTTAAATGTGATCGGAGGTGGTGGGATGGTGGGCTTCTCTCTCTTTTCACACAAATTCTATCACCTTGATCGGGGTTAAATTTATTATTATTATTATTATTATGATATTAAAGGAATTAACCATTTGGGCTAAGTTCATATTCACTTAAAAAATATAGAAAAAATCTCACTTAACATGACATTATTATTATTATAGCTACTATAATTCCTATCTATATCCACATTGCCCTAAAATGATATACAAACTTGGGAGTGAGAGAGAATTGAACATAAAATATTTATTACTCACTTAACTTTAAATATCATAAACTTACTAAATAAACTAGTCCTCACAAACTTTAATTTCTCCTCAAAACCTTAAATAAATAATTATAAAAAAAAAAAAATTATTACTAAAATAAAGAAACCATAATAAAGTATAAATTAAAATTAAAATTAAAAAAAATCATAACAAAGTAATGCTTCTAAATATAATTATTTCTAATGTAACTTATAAATATTTATTTTTTCTTATTATTAAAAAAACTAATTTTCCAAAATTTGTTTGCACCATATCATAAACAAATTTATTTTCTTAAATTTAAATATCATAAACTTGTTTTAAAAATGAACTAGTCCTCACCAACTTTAATTTTCTTCAAAACCTTAAAATAAACAATTATAACAAAAAAATTATTACTAAAATAAAGAAATCATAACAAAGTATAAATTAAAATAAATAAATTTAAAAAAAAATAACAAAAACAAAGTAATGTTTATCAATATAATTATGTTACTTCTAGATAAAATCTCTTTAATGTAACTTATACATATTTATTTTTCAACATTATTAAAAAAACTAATTTTCAAAAATTTGAATCAACCATAACTTGAAGTTCTTATTGCACCTTACTTATTTTATGCCATAATTTGTGTATATGGTTGCAATATTCATGCATGATTTTTAGATATTTGTGCGTTGATTTTTATTCTTTAACTTTGTAGAAAAACCATCCAAAATCTAAAAATAAATCAAAATACTCATACTTATGTAAGATGTAATAAATATACCTACCAAAAGTTATTTTCCACCATTGTTTATGTTCATTAACACTTATGTAGGAGTAAAACTATAACATTGTAGACTTATTAGTGTTTACTACCTATCATTTTATGTAAGATGTAAATAAATATACTTAACAAAAGTTATTTTCCACCACATTTATGTTCATTAGCACTTATGTAGATAAAATACTATAACTTTGACTTACTAGTGATTACTACCTACCAAAATATGTATGCAAGACGTGCTACAAAAGAAATTGTGGAGGACATGTGGAGAAATTGTGTCACCATGTATGCATTGAAGACTCCAAAGTCATTGCTAAAGTCGACCACTTCCATGATAGGAAAATTAGGGAAGCCATTGAGATTGAGCGACATGCTGAAAATCTCAATAGGGGTGATGGTTGGAAGTTGAGTAAGTGCTGGACTCCAGCTCTCTCAAGGTGATTTTTCCCCTTGCTTATTTTTCCTGATCTTGGTTTTTCCTTTTTCCCTTCTTATTTTATCTTGTATTTATTTATATTTTATTCCCCTTGTTATTTTCTTTTATATTATCCTTTGTTAATTTATTTTATATAGTATATAATCACCTATATATCATATTAATAAATAATTAAAAATTTTCATAAAACTTTTTCCTTTTATTATAATTCCTATTAATTTATAATTTATTAATCAATAATTTTTATTAAAAATATCTAATATTGCTTCCTATTAACTAATTCATTAATGACTAGTTTTTAAAGTCCTAGTTTTTAACTACTAGTTTTCTAAGGCTAATACCAAGCAATGATGCATCCACACTGTTTATTCAATAATTAATACCAAGCAATGATGCATCCGCACTATTTATTCAATAAGATCGATTGGCTTTTTCATTAGTTGGTTAATAGGTCAGACAATGATGCATCCACACTATTTATTCAATAAAATCGATTGGCTTATTCATTAGTTGGTTCGAAACTTCTACCAAATCCTAATGATGTGATTAATTGAAAAAAACATTTAACTATACTATATACCTTATTAAATTTTAATAATCAAAATTTATAATTATTGTTATTATTAATTTATTTTTTTATTTTTTCAAAATAGTTTTCATACAAAATTAAAAATCATTTCTAATTTTAACATTGTGACAACATAACACAAGGGAAACACTTATTTACTTTTTATAAGTTAGAACCCTCCTAAAACCAAATTAATTTGCATTCCAAGTTTCTAACATGCCTTGGCCTAGTTGTACAAAAAAAAATCAGGTACAAAAAAATAAGCGTAACTAGACATTTGATTAAAAAAAATACTTTACTAAAAGTAAAAAGCATTAATTGGTAGTGACAGAGAATGAGCATACAAAGAGTAGCTTCCAGCAAAGTCCAATAGCCATAAAATCCCGGGTACACCAACTAGACACCATATAGACCATAACCAAACTCCAAAGTGCAAAGCCAAACAAACTAAGAATGTTGCAAAGATTAGAAATAGAAAAAGTTACCCCACAACTATCACAATTATCAGCCCGTTGGGAATTCAAATACTACAAACGAAGTTTGATTCCTCTCCATCCTCTTCCAGTTTTGACGTTAACCCTTATTTTTCCCGTACTACAAACGAAGTTTGATTCCTCTCTGGCCTCTTCCCATTTTGACTTTAACCCCTGCTGTGTATGTTGCCAAAGTCCCAAGTTTCACTTCATCAATAACTATCTCCCTGCTCCAGACTTGAAATGCCAACACATGACATGTGAATTGAAGACCGACTTCTAGGAAGACCTTCATATGAAATATTTTCCACAAAGCCAATGTCCTGTGGAAATATCCAACTTGCCGTGAAGATTTTTTTATTGAGACAACAAAATAAAATGGAGCCATGAAAGATGGACTGATAGCTCACAAAAGGAAGTAGAGTTATCTTCTTAATGCTAATGCTAAATAATGTAATGTTGTTAAGATGTGTGTTTACATGGGGCAATATAACCACACCATCTTTCTCTTAAATGTGATGGGAGGTGGTGGGATGGTGGGCTTCTCTCTCTTTTCACACAAATTCTATCACCTTGATCGGGGTTAAATTTATTATTATTATTATTATGATATTAAAGGAATTAACCATTTGGGCTGAGTTCATATTCACTTAAACAAGATAGAAAAAATCTCACTTAACATGACATTATTATTATCATTGCAGCTACTATAATTCCTAACTATATCCACATTGCCCTAAAATGATATACAAACTTGGGAGTGAGAGAGAATTGAACATAAAATATTTATTACTCACTTAACTTTAAATATCATAAACTTTCTAAATAAACTAGTCCGCACAAACTTTAATTTCTCCTCAAAACCATAAATAAATAATTATAACAAAAAAAATTATTACTAAAATAAAGAAACCATAACAAAGTATAAATTAAAATTAAAATTTTAAAAAATCATAACAAAGTAATGCTTATAAATATAATTATTTCTAATGTAACTTATAAATATTTTTTTTTATTTTTATTATTATTAAAAAAACTAATTTTCTAAAATTTGTTTGCACCATATCATAAACAAATTTATTTTCTTAAATTTAAATATCATAAACTTATTAAATGAACTAGTCCTTATCAACTTCAATTTCTCTTCAAAACCTTAAATAAATAATTATAACAAAAAAAATTATTACTGAAATAAAGAAATCATAACAAAGTATAAATTAAAATAAATAAATTTAAAAAAAAATTAAAAAAATAACAAAAACAAAGTAATGTTTATCAATATAATTATGTTACTTCGGGATAAAATCTCTCTAATTTAACTTATAAATATTTATTTTTTCTTATTATTAAAAAAACTAATTTTCCAAAATTTGTTTGCACCATAATTTGAAGGTTTTATTGCAATATTTGAACAATATGCCATAATTTATGGATATCGTTGCAATATTCATGCATGATTTTTAAACATTTGTGCAGTGATTTTTTATTTTGAACTTTGTAGAAAAACCATCCAAAAATTTAAAAAAAAAATCAAAATAGCTCATACTTATGTAAGATGCAAATAAATATACTTACCAAAAGTTATTTCCAACCATTATTTATGTTCATTAGCACTTATGTAGGAGTAAAACTATAACATTGTAGACTTATTAGTGTTTACTACCTATCATATTTATGTAAGATGTAAATAAATATACTTACCAAAAGTTATTTTCCACCATTATTTATGTTCATTAGCACTTATGTAGGAGTAAAACTATAACTTTGACTTACTAGTGATTACTACCTACCAAAATATGTATGCAAGACCTGCTACATAAGAAAACAATTATTTTATTACTTTACATCTTAATCTATGAGTTCCTTGCAAAGAAAGACTATAGGATTCGACCACTATTAATTTAGGTTTGAACAATGTTGGTTATATTTTTTTTTTTTCTGCCAGCATAATTTCTAACTTAAGTGATAGAGACCAAACTTCCTTATAATATTTATTAGCTATCAAAATTACATAAGTTATATTTTAACAATGATTAATTATATATTTAGTCATACTAAATTTAACTATTCATTATATATATATATATATATATATATATATATATATATATATATATATATATATATATATATATATATATATATGCAACTAAAATTAAACTACCATATAATACTTATTAATATTTAATAATAAATAAATTATTTACAACCTATATTCTCTCCTTTTTCTTCTAAATTTTAATTTTATAATTACATATATCTCCATTAAACACTTTTTAATTTTTAAAAATAAGTTATATTATTTTTTTAGCTATTTTATTTATAAATTTTTTAATTTTGAAAAACAATAATAATGTATTTTTCAATAATATTTTTATTTTTTTAATTATTATATTATAAAAAATAATATATATATTTTTAAAATATTTTATTTTACATTTCAATAATTTTGTTTTTAAATGAAAGTTTACAATGTTCAAAACTTTATTGAAATATTCATATATAGAATTCAAAACATTAAAATTCATTACAAATAACAATAATTATGAAGAAATCATAAATTTGAAAGTTGATAAAGAAGATAACAATTAAGATATATGTAAAGGGATTAACATTATTAAATTTCCTTTATTTCATATATATATAAAAGCAGACTAACAGTCTTGATATTGTTGCAATATTCATGAATATCGTTGCAATATTCATGCTTCATGTATGATTTTTAAACATTTGTGGAAAGTTATTTTCCACCATCATTTATGTTCATTAGCACTTATGTAGGAGTAAAACTATAACTTCGTAGACTTACTAGTGATTACTACCTATCATATTTATGTAAGATGTAAATAAATATACTTACCAAAAGTTATTTTCCACCATTTTTTATGTTCATTAACACTTACCTAGGAGTAAAACTATAACTTTATAGACTTACTAGTGATTACTACCTACCAAAATATGTATGCAAGACCACCTACATAAGAAAACAATTATTTTATTACTTTACATCTTAATCTATGAGTTCCTTGCAAAGCAAGACTATAGGATTCAACCACTATTAATTTCGGTTTGACCAATGTTGGTTATATTTTTTTCTGCCAGCATAATTTCTAACTTAAGTGGTAGAGACCAAACTTCCCTATAATATTTATTAGTTATCAAAATTACATAAGTTATATTTTGACAATGATTAATTATATATTTAGTCATAATAAATTTAACAAAAAAAAAATATATATATATATATATATATATATATATCATCATCATCATCATCATAATCATCATCATCATCATCATGTTCTTCTTCTCTATAATATTTATTAGCTATCAAAATTACATAAGCTATATTTTAACAATGATTAATTATATATTTAGTCATACTAAATTTAACAAAAAAAAAAAAAAAAAAAATCATCATCATCCTCAGCATCATCTAAAATTTAACTACCATATAAAACTTATTAATATTTAGTCATACTAAATTTAACAAAAATAATAATTCTTCATCATCATCTAAAATTTAACTACCATATAATACTTATTAATATTTAATAATAAATAAATTATTTACAACCTATCATCATCATCATCATTTAAAATTTAACTACCATATAATACTTATTAATATTTAATAATAAATAAATGATTTACAACCTATATTTTCTCTTTTTCTAAATTTTTATTTTATAATCATATATATCTCCATTAAATACTTTTTAATTTTTAAAAATTAGTTATATTAGTTTTTTAGCTTTTTTATTTATAAAATTTCTCTATGCTGTTTATTAAGAAAAACAATAATAATGTATATTTTAATAATATTTTTATTTTTTTAATTATTATATTATAAAAAATAATATATATTTTTTAAAATATTTTATTTTACATTTCAAAATTTTTGTTTTTAAATGAAAGTTCACAATGTTCAAAACTAGGTTGAAATATTTATCTATAGAATTCAAAACATTAAAATTCATCAGAAATAACAATAATTATGAAGAAATCAG
>JAXQQM020087156.1:0-30309 GCA_034641835.2 Pinus albicaulis
GGTACAATAATAACAATAAGGGGGTTACACTAACAACAATAAGGGACTATACTAGTAATATAGGGACCTAACATGCCCTCTCCTTCAAAAAAGTGTTGTCCTCAACGCTTGAGTAGCTCTGGGTGCTTCTGTATAAAATTCTCATCCTCCCATGTAGAATCTTCAGTGGGTAAGTTCTTCCACTTGATGAGATACTCTGAAATTGATCGATTCCGTAGCTGCCGAGTTCTTGTTTCCATGACCGCTTCAGGTTCCAATATGATTTTTCCTTCCTCATCAAGTTCTGGCAATATTGTTTGAACTGGAATATTTTCACCTATAACCTTCTTTAAGCATGAAACATGGAAAACTGGATGTACTCGCGAAGAAGAAGGAAGCTCCAATTTGTATGCCATAGTACCAATCTTTTGCAACACCTGTAAGGACCATAGTACTTTGGCGATAATTTATTATCCTTCTTAGCTTGCTTGAGGGACATTTGTTTATATGGTTGTAGCCGTAAAAATACCCAATCTCCTAAATCAAAACTTCTCTCACTGCGATGTTTATCTGCCTGTTGTTTCATTTGATTTTGTGCCAAATTCAGGTTATCCTTTAAGAGTTGGAGAACTTCTTGCCGATGCTCGATGTGATCTTCCACTGCTTGAACCTTCGAATTTTCCCTTAAAGATGCTGTGATGGATGGTGGATGATATCCATAAAGTGCCATAAATGGGGTCATTTTTGCTGGAGTATGGAAGGAAGTGTTATACCACCATTCAGCAAGAGGTAACCACTTGACCCATTGTGTTTGTTTATCAGATACAAAAAAATGAAGATATCCTTCCAAACATTTATTCACTATCTCAGTTTGACCATCAGATTGAGGATGATAAGATGAGGTATGAGCTAATTGAGTACCCAAACAAGAAAATAACTCCGTCCAAAAATTTCCAGTAAAAATGGGATCTCTGTCGCTCACAATAACCCTTGGGCTTCCATGTAGCTTTTGAATTCTGTCCATAAATGTAGTAGCAACTGTACTTGCTTTAAATGGATGAGATAATGCACAAAAGTGTGCATACTTGTTAAGTCTATCAACTACCACCATGATGACACTCTTTCCTTTGGACTTAGGTAAACCTGTGATAAAATCCATTGAAATCTCCTCCCAACGTTGACTTGGAATGGACAAAGGTTGTAGAAGTCCCGGGGTCTTAATTGTCTCCACTTTATTCTGCTGGCAAACCAAACATTCTGCCACAAACTTTTGAATATCATATTTAAGGCCATCCCAAAAAAATTCTTTCTTCACCTTGTGGTAAGTTTTTAAAAATCCTGATTGTCCTCCTAAAGGAGAAGTGCAATTCCAGAAGAATCTTTTGTTTTAGTTGGGAATTCTTACAAAGATATAAGCGATCTTTGTACCATAAGGAATCATTTTTCCAACTAAATGTATCAGATGTACTAGGATCTTGCTGCAACTTTTGAATGAGTGTCCATATATCTTTTTCCTTCTTCCATTCATCTCTTGCTTCAGTTATCCAATCCGGTTGGATAATAGAAATGGCACAAAGCAATGCTTCCACCTCTTCATTCTTTCTTGAGAGTGCATCTGCAACAACATTAAGCTTTCCTTTTTTGTAGATTATTTCAAAGTCATAACCCATCATCTTTGTGACCCATTTTTGCTTCTCTTCTGACGATAGTCTTTGTTCCAAAAAGTGTTTAAGACTATCATGATCATTTTTTACCTTGAAGTGTCTTCCCATTAGGTAAGTTCGCCATTTCTTTAGTGCATGTAGTATTGCTAACATTTCCTTCTCATAAATAGGTTTCTGTAAATACTTTCCTTTGATTGGACGACTTTCAAAAGCAATGGGTCTTCCTTCCCGCATTAAAACTGCACCAATTCCATTTCCTGAGGCATCACATTCCACAATAAAGGTTTTTGTGAAGTCTGGCGTAGCTAAGACCGGTGCTAGGCACATTGCCTCTTTAAGATGTTCAAAGGCCTTAGTTGCTCCAGGAGTCCATGAAAATGCATCTTTCTTCAATAATGTTGTTAGAGGTGCTGCTATTCTCCCATAATTCTTAACAAACTTGCGATAATACCCTGTTAACCCGAGAAATCCTCGCAACTACTTTATGGTTGTGGGGACTTTCCATTCCCTAATGGCTTTAATTTTGTTAGGGTCTACCTTAACACCCTCGTGAGATACAATATGACCCAGATATTCCACCTCTTGTACTCCAAAGAAACATTTGGATGTTTTTGCATATAATTTTTTCTCCAGCAATAGTTTGAGCACCCTATCAACATGTTCAACATGATCCTTCCAAGACCTGCTGTAGATTAGTATATCATCAAAAAATACTAGCACAAATTTTCTAAGGAAGGGTTTGAAAATGGAATTCATCAACCCTTGAAATGTAGAAGGTGCATTGATAAGGCCAAAAGGCATGACCAAAAATTCATAATGACCCTCATGAGTTCGAAATGCTGTTTTTGGAATATCTTCAGTCTTCATTCTAATTTGATGATATCCCGAACAAAGATCCAACTTGGTAAAATAAATTGCTCCATGTAATTCATCCAATAATTCATCAATCACAGGAATGGGAAATTTATCTTTAATGGTGAGCTTATTGAGATCCCTATAATCCGGACACATTCGCCATGATCCATCCTTCTTGTGTACCAATACTACAGGAGCAGAGAAAGAACTTTGACTAGGTTGAATTATACCCGCCTCTAACATTTCTGCAATCATACGTTCAATTTCGCTCTTTTGGACATAAGGATATCTATAAGACCTGATGTTTGGAGGAACACTTCCTGGAATCAAATGAATAGCATGATCATGATCACGAATAGGTGGGAGTCTTTTGGGAGTTTCAAAAACCTTGGAATGATTGTCCAAGACTTTTTGGAGATCTGCAGAAATAGATGATTTTGATGTTGGAACTTCTAGTGAGCATAATTGTGCAATTATGCCTCGTTGTTCTTTCTTTAGAATCTTTGTCATGACATTAGAGCTTATTATCTTTCCTGGCTTCCCTGCAATACCCCATAATTCGACTTCCTTTCCTTCTGAAAAAATTTTCAAGAAAAGTTCTTGAAAATTAAAAGCTACCGTCCCCAAAGATTTTAACCATTGTACTCCTAGTACAACATCAGCACCTCCCATAGGAATGGAAAGCATTGGACTATTCAATACATATTCCCCCATGGTTAGCTTGACATTATGGAATTTTCTAGAGCAATTTATAGTTCCTCCATTTGCAACCATCACTTGACATTCTGGTGCTGGGTATAGGAAACAATTTAATTCCTTGGCTACCTTACAATGCATAAAATTATGGGTGCTACCTGAATCAATCAACACTATTACCTTTTTCTTCTTGATTTGTCCTTCTATCTTGAGAGTTTGAGGAGTGGTAATTCCTGCCAGTGCATTACATGATATGGTCGGATTCATTTCTTCCTATTCTAGGGTTGGTTCCTGGTGTATATCCTCTTCTTGTTCATTTTCTTCTTCCTCTTCACAATCTATGTAAAATAATTTCTTCTCAGCACACTTATGACCTTTAGGGTATTTGCTATCACAACTGTAGCAAAGCCCTTTTGCTCTTTTTTCTTCCAATTGTTGTGGTGTCAACCTTGTAGGTTGTGGAAATCTAGGCGTAGCAGCACTTCCTTCTTTATAGAATTGAGTGGTAGGCTTCCTTGTCGCCATAATTTTACATTCAACTTTTCTTGCCAACCTGAATGCCTTCTCCAATGAATCAGGTTCCAAAACGCGAACTTCATGTTGGATGTTATCCTTTAAAGTGCCTATGAAGAGGTCAATCCTGTGTTCCTCCGGAATATCAGTTACCCTTATATTCAATTTTTGGAAGTCCTCAATGTGTCGCCCCACTAAACCCTTTTGTTTGAGATTTATCAATTGGCTAAAGAAGGTGTTTCTCTTTGTATCCTCATAATGTGCTATCATTTCCTCCGTAAAAATTGACCAAGTGACAATTTTTTTACGGGAGCAAAGCCATCGATACCATACAAATGTATTTTGTTCTAAATGTGAAGTTGCAATGCGTACCTTTTGTGTGTTTTGCACGTTATGGAGATCAAAATATTGCTCCATCTGTAGTATCCATGTTACAGGATCCTTTCCATCAAACTTCCTCATATCCATCTTTGGAATATGGTGGTTCTTCCTACCAACATTAGAGTTTATGAAATCACGATTAACATTTATTTTGTTCTCATCATGAGGTTCTTCTACTATCTTTTCACCATTAGGAAACATTTCTTGTATCAATTTTGTCAAACCTTCCATGTCTGCTTTTAGAACATTCTTCATGTTTTCCATTTTCTCATCGATCTTAGCTTCCATGTCATCCATCTTAGATTCCATGCCAGCCTCCATGCCATCAATCTTAGATTCCATGCCATCTATATTAGATTCCATGCCTTTCTTCAAAACTTCCATGTCATTTTTTGTTGCTCTTTGCGAGAGCGAAATTTGTTGCACTTGCTCTTGTAATTTTGATATGTCATGTTGCCATTCTTTGTCTTCATGAGTCATAGTAGAGCCTTCTAAAGGCTTAATGGGTGTTGAATTATTTTTAGGGGCTATTTTAGAATCCAATACTGATATCTATTCTACAATATGCCCTTGGAATCAATTCAACTTGATTCTTCAAACAAGACTTTTGCAATTTGGAAAAAAAAATACACACCTTTTACTTGCTTTTGAGGAGCTCGATTGAAATTGGATTATCTCTGTGATTGCAACTCTTCAATATCTAAAATTCAACACTGAAGTCGCCCTCTAAATTCTCTTTTGAATGCCACAGGTCTGACTTGATTTGGATTCTCCAAGACAAAGTTATGTCCAATCTCCCACAATGACCTAATTATGGACTGGTTCAGTATAGCGAACTTGTACGGCTTGCCACGTGTCACTGTTTCGTCCTTCGCCTTTGAAATTGATAGCCAAGAAACTACAGTCTGTGTACTTGCGACCACTTTTTACGGCACTCCAATCCGATGCTCAGAGAGAAAGTTATTGAAATTTTCCCACGATCACCTCTTTGAGATGAAATTCGGGAGCCTGAAAAAGCACTACCTTCCACAGATCATATCTCCAAAAATATTACGAACCAAGCTCTAAAATTTTTTGATGAGTTTCCTTAGGATTTCAGCTTCGCACCATAAAAATTTCAGATTCTGAACCTCAGTAGAAAAAACGTTATAGCGCAAATGCCACAATGACCTGTTTAGGAGCCTGAAAAAAGACCTAACTTCCACAGATCATATCTCCGAAAATATTGCGAACCAAGCTCTGAAATTTTTAGACAATCTTCCTCAGGATTTCGGCTTCGTAATTCTAACAATTTTAGCTTCTGAAACTTCGTAGAAACAAATTTATAGCGAAAATTCCACGATGACCTGTTTGGAGCAGCGAAACCCTAGAATCCAAAGCTCTGATACCAAATGTTGTGTAACCAGCTCCAAAAATAGAAGAAAAGAGATATCAAAGCCTTAGA
The DNA here is from genome assembly GCA_034641835.2 of Pinus albicaulis. Classification (NCBI taxonomy): domain Eukaryota; kingdom Viridiplantae; phylum Streptophyta; class Pinopsida; order Pinales; family Pinaceae; genus Pinus; species Pinus albicaulis. Next base: position 5,533 of record JAXQQM020087156.1, read on the forward strand.
AATAAGCCACTTCGAGGGGGAAACCTCCAATACATTACATAAATGAACAATTCTTGGATGATACAATTTACAAAACCTCCTTTTTATATATAGGAGTCCATGGGGCCATAATGTAATCCTAGTGGGCCACAATGTAATCCTAGCCGACCTAACAATAATAATTTAAGGTCACAATAATAACAAAATGGGGGTTACAAGGGTACAATAATAACAATAAGGTTTACATTTGTAATAATAAGGGACTATACTATATAAGAACAACCCAACAATCTATGTGACCTAAGCAACCGAGCTTGCTTTTAAGCTTGTTTGTATGATACTCAAAATCCTAGAAAAATTGATCACCTCACACATCAGTAATCGTCCTTGAGGAGATTTCCGCCCTGTGTCGGAAAATGTCCCAAAGAGGCAGCCGGTGGACGCCCCTGGGTCACCGAAGAGAACCACCAAGGTAAGGGTAAGAGGTCCGGCGCTTGCCTCGCACCGTCACCTATAGAAAAATGCTAGTTTTTGGCCACCAAGAACCACTGCCCCACATGAGCATTCGAGTCTTGGCTTCTTGGTAGTCATCTAACAATACCGAGTATCATTTGGGCCAGTTTTCAATCGATACCGTATCTATCGTACCCCAAGCCTAACCTTCGAAACGGTCTCTCGCCGCGCACCTGTGTTTTTGCGATGATAGGTGGATTTGAAGCTCCCTAAATAGACAAATTCTATGTTTCAAGATGAAGTATGATCAAGGTGTCTTATTGGATGCTTACCCCCTTGATCCTAACTTAAGCTATAAATTCTTTTCTGGCCCCTGTGGGGATAATTTAGTGAGTTTGGTTAAGTTAGTTTTAGGTGTATTTGCTTGGCTTAGTGGGTGAGTTTGTGTGAGCACAAATTCGACAAGCACATAGTTTGAACATGTGGAAATTTTATGATCCTTTACAATATCCCCTATTTAAACTATGTTGTATTGTTCCTCGCTCAAAAGAAAAACATGTGCAGATAATGGGTTGCTTTATATTTTTCCTAGTTAATCTATGTGACTAACTATAGGGAGATGGTGAATTGTGAATAGGGAGTGTTCATATGCTTACCTAGGATCACTGGAGGGTGTAAAGGTAGCAAAGATTACTTGCTCTTCTATAAACAATTCAATCCTAGTCCCAAAATTCCTAGTGCAAAAATTGAACTAAACTAAAACTTTTACACTAGAAAAAAGAAAACTAGCTATGCATGCGTGGTCTTGGGCCACTTACTTTGGCTAGTTATCTAGGTGTGTAAGTACCAAAATTTTCAAAACATAATTTTGTTTTCGGAATGCAAGTTATTTTCCCCCCTACTTAAACTATGTGTGAACTTTGCAAAAATCAACTTGAAGTAAAAATGACACTAAGCCTACAAAAAGTAGCTAAGAGTGAGCTTTAACAAGCTACGGGGTACCAAAACCAGTGTTGGCAGGTGTATTAGGGGCTGCCAAGAACTTTACAAGTAGGAAAAGACAGAAATAAGGGAGAGATTTCTCATTCTATATTTTGCATGCAAAACGCTAGAACGAGCGCGCTATCTGCATGCGGGTCAACTCTGAACGTGCACCCTATGCGTCTGTGAGAAGAAAACACGCACAAATTCCTGCAAGAAAATTTTGGAGTTGTTATGCTTCAGTCTATCACTTGGGATGAACTAGGGACAGCAAGAGAAATCAGGGAAAATTCAGCTCCACTCCACAACACAAACAAAGGTCTCTACAACAAAGGCACAACCACATAAACTTGGTAATAAATGTTAGTGGAGTCGCCAATCCTGTTGGAGTGTGTTTGGTGCACGTTTGTATGAAATCACACCAACTTAAGGGGTGTCGTCTACCCACTTAAGTTATTGGTAATAGGTAGAAAAAGAAGTGGAGTCACGCAAGTTAGTGGAACAAACTAGAATCATAAGCATGCTAGATAGATAAATAGCATGCATATATGAAATAAAAACTAAAACAAATAAACACGAGCTCAAAAAATAGTCAAATGACAACAATAATACGAACGGTGGCTCTATGTCCATCTTATTGAGCGCTGGTAGTAATAAGAGTGAAACTTTACCCTCTTGCCAAAGGGCCCCTAGACCATGGGTTCTATGTCCTGATGCAAGGATGTTTTTATCCAAAGCTTGCCTCGGTGCAGTCTCTACTATGATGGACTGAACTTGTTGGCTGGCCAACAATTGAGTCCTCTCTATCTTCAGCTCCGGCTCCCACACTGCTGGTATTTCTTGGGAAATTCTGGCCAGCATAACAATGTGTTCACAAATTCTTCATCTCATGGTGGCCTTATATAGGGGATTTCAAATTCTCCCTTCCTTGTCTTGGTACATTGTGGATGGTGACCCAAGAGAGGGGTATGATTCCTTTGTGTGCTCCAAATATTACATTGTGTGCCCACTTAGTGTCTAAGGAGGCATTGGTGGTTGTCCTTAGGCATGTTCAAGTGAGGGGTCACTTGTCCTTTTCTTTGTGTGGTCCCAGATAGTGACATTTCACCACTCCCAGGATTGCGCGCATATTGGGAAAAAGGGCGCGCGAAAGGTGCTCTTCACGAATAATTATCCGCGTAAAGAGAATTTAGGACTTGTTCAAATTTGATTTTTCCTCAGACCTTAGAGATTTTAAAATACTTTCCGTATTTTGTAATGTCTTCATTCCTGTACCTTGTAAACTTCCCTTGACATTAATTAATGTCATCTTTCTTATTGTACAATTTTCCAGTTAAGTTAACAATAATAAAAGAGAATGCAAATGAGCCACAACAGTTGGCTCCACCTGGGGATAGTGTTTTTTTTTCCGCGAAACACTAAGAACTGCAGATTAGTGCCTTCATCTCGGGCATGGAGTCAAATATTTTTTGGTGACATATAAAGAAACACGGATGATCAGATTTACAACGATGAAATGCTGAATTTCCAGTATGGGAAATAATGATTAAAACATTCTATCTTTATTGTGTGTAGCTGCAAAAATTCTCTATCTAAATCTTCTAGGATGAAAGTGTTGTTTGACATGGCTTCAGTAATTCTATATGGACCATACCAGAGAGGGTCAAACTTTCCTTGCTTCCCCTTATCTTCTCTTATGGTGTCCCATCTTAATACTAAATATCCTGCTTGGAAGAGGATTTCTTTTGCTTTTATGTCAAATATAGACTTCATCTTTGTCTGATAAGAAATCAAGTTGTCTCTAACTTTGTTTATGTTCTCACTTGACTCAATTACTTTGTTCATTCTTCTCACCAAAGCATTAGGTTCGTCCCGAGCTTCTTGAAAGTAATCAATCATTGGTTTGCCAACTGAGTGGAAAATAGTGCCTGAGTTCCATAAACCAACTCATAAGGTGATTTACCAGTAGACCTCCTGGTATTTACTTGAACTGCCCAAAGGGAAATCTTCAACTTTGAATCCCAATCCTTTTGATTGTCAGTGATTGTCTTCTTCAGAATCCTAACCAATGTCTTGTTTGAAGATTCTGCCAATCCATTCCCTTGAGGATGGTATGCTGTGGAATGCGATAAAATTACATTATATGTTTGACAAAAATTAATGAATCGAGCAGAATTAAATAGCTGAGAATTATCAGTTACAATCTTGACTAGACATCCAAACCTGCTGAAAATATTCTCCTCCATGAACTTCATCACCACTTGATCATTCGATTTTTTGGTGGGTATTGCTTCGACCCACTTTGTGAAGTAACCAGTGGCAGTTACACTCCAATTGATGGTGGATTGATATCTCCAATAAAATCTATCCCCCACTGTCTGAGGGGTTCTTCTATGAATACAGGGATAAGAGGTAATGGAGCAAGTCTTTTCTTCTCAGCAAACAATTGACATTTCTGACAACTTCTAACCAGTCTGTATACATCTGCAAACAGGGTAGGCCACTAGAAACCTGACTTGAGGATTTTATGAGCTGTAACTTTCCAACTGTAATTCCCTCCACATAGAATTTCATGATATTCCTTGGTAACTTCAATGGATTCACCTTTAGTTAAGCATAACAAAAAGATACCATCAAGATCTTTCCAATATAGCTTTGCTTCTACTATGAAATATGGTTGAGACTTAAGCTTGAGAGCTCTGTATTTTGTTCTATTCAATGAAGTTGGACAAGAAAAGAAACACAGATAATGAAAAATATCCTTATACCAATCGAAACATAAAAATTATATTGAATACCTGATCCGGGCTTATTCTGACCTTCTTCATCGACAACTTCGTCCACTGGTGCTAGCAGATTTATTCCCAATGCTTGAAAATATGATTATGTTAATAATTTTTCCAAACCCTGTCCTTTGATTAACTTGGTAGGTTTAATGTCCAAATCATACTCCTATCGTTAGGGGAATTTCGAGGTCTAAAATGGGCCTCCTAAGGAAATAATAAAATAATAGTTAAACCAATAAAATATTATTTATGAATTTTCAATTCACTTTTTGCACCACAATCAATGTAACCATAGTTAAATTCAATTCAAAAGTTGTACCAAAATAAAATTAATAAAAAAATGTATTGATGTAACTATAAATAAGAATGAGTTTTTCAAGAAAAATTCATTATCATTGAACAACTAATGCATTTGTCCTTTGTACTTAACAATTTAAAATAAAATATAAATATAAATTTAAAATTCTTAATTATATTATATGTTATTAATTAAATGTAATATTCTAAATTTCACATCATATTTGGAATATTAGAGTCCTTAATTTTCTTTAATAAGTTAAGTAAATAAAAGGTGGAGGGACCCACAAACTTCAAATATCAATAATATCCACTTTCTATGTGTAAATGTGGAGTAATTATGTAATGTGGATTAATTAAGCCTAGATCTACATAATGAGGTATTTGAGCAACTACTAATGTGAATGAAATTGGAGATCATGTCTCATTAATCAGATAAATCATGGAGGTTGACACAATAAACTAAGATCTTGAAGATGTAAAATAGAATATCATGAAGAATTCATGATAAAGTGATGGAAGATGATGTGCAATTAATGCACTTGTGATGGGGAGGGTGTACATTTCACCTAGACATGATGGTGACTTGGTCAAACAGCGCAGTCAAACATGGAGGATCTTGTCCACATATACAACACAATATTTATGGGGGCCAAGGCATGGGAAGGCTCAAATATTGTATATAGAAGATGAAGGAAAGGATGGAGGGATGTTGATTATTCTTGATCTAAGGATCTTTTCAGATCTGGAATTGTCATGTGACATTCCATTTCTTTATCGAGCTGTTTAGTAGAGATTGCAAGTGTTGTTTAGCATAGGGTGTTCCTGGTTAGGAATCCCACCTCTTTCTTGGAGAAACTCTAGAAAGAGTATTTTACCTCATTCTACATCAGGCATTGGTGCCACATCTCTCTTCCTACTTTCTACAAAACATCCATATTCAGAAATTGTATATCAAGACTCTACTTGAAGGTAAAGTTATCTTCAAAAGACTAGCCAGAGAGAACTATGAGGGTTTATCTCTATCACCTGTAGGCTTATAGATTAGCATTTCTAGAGCTTCATTGTAGATCCGGCATCGTGACAAAAGTTATTGACCCCTAGCAGCAATATTTCCCTCACTTGATTACGCCGTCTAATTTGCAGACAAAAAAAGGAGAAGCAACTTACTAGCTCTAAGCTTGGAAACTCGTGAGGGATCATCCCTCACATTTCCATCAGTCTTACCATCAGCCTGGAGTTTATTGTAGCATTTTTAGTAGGTAACTAAGGCCTCTCTTTCCCCAGTGGGCTTTCTATCGATAAATAAAGTTACAAGCACCGAATTCATTACCAGAGTATCAGAGAATCTAGATCTAGAGCTTGTAGCTCATATATCTGAAGAATGGATCATCCCTTCAAGCATAGATATGATATTATATCATATTTCAGCCATCTATTTTTTAGATCTAGCTTTAGATCTATATTTCCTAGTAGATCAAGAATGAAATCTTAGGGAGGTGATTTTCCAAAGTTGTAGATTTCAAAAATCCTTTGTGGGTTATCATGGGAATCAATCACATTGGCCAGATCTTGAATATTCGCATCATCTGAGCTCCAGATTTGAGTATATCTACATTTTCATTTTCAACCTACAACTATATGTTCATATTCTGCTGAAGAGACAGTGCAGTATTTACTTTATTGCCTCACCAATTACGTTGTACTTGTTGTAGCTTGTTTTCTTGGGTACTTCTAGACCACCTCTTTGGCTAGATATGCTCATATTTTGTACATGGTGTAATTGATTCTTCTCCAATCTAATAAAATCGCTCAGCTTCTCTGTAAATTCTGATGTTGTCTTAAGATTTATTGTTTATCTTTCTGTAAGTTCTTATATTGTGTGAAGTATTACTGCATTCTCCTTTGAAAAGTACATAAAATTATATTATTAAATTGTATAATAACATGTAATTAATATGCTATATAAAAATAATATGCTATATAAAATAATATAATATAATAAATGTATAGGGATATGCATTGTTTCTTTCAAGAAATATGAAATGACAATAATATTATTTTATTCAAAAAGTGTGAAATGACATTTATTATGAGTACTTTACTTTGAATTTAAAGGTACTTAGAGCACTACCATGGTTAACCATGAGTTTTTATCCACTATTGAGAATGTGAAAAATAAGTACCTTTAACTCAAGAAATGCCACCTCAACCGTTAGGGATGAGTTGGTCCCTCAAAAATTTGGTTGGTTCTTACAAAGTGAATTTTGATTGTACATTTTCCTTAGGAGGCCCATTTTAGACTTCAAAATTCCCCTAATGTTTTTCGCTATTCATTTTCCTCTTTTTCCTTCAACATCACTTTGAACCAACACATCTTTAACAACATAATTAGGTACATAACGAGTTATCTGAGACTGTAACACATAAGTCCTGAAGGCGTTGAGTGCTTTGACCAATGCATACACTTGTTTCTCCAAAAATTTTATATTTGAAGTTGTGCATCTCTGAGAACTTTTCTTCAAGAATGCCACCGGCTACTCCTTACCATCCTTGATGCTATGCAATAACAACAGTGTCATGGTGGGGGAAGAAAATGAAAATATTTGAAATACCTTTTGATAATCAGGACTTATTAGGACAGGAGCTTCCTCGAGTGCTTCCTTTATTATGGAAAATGCTTCTCTTGCTTCTTTATCCCATTTCACTTCTTCATTTTTCTTCAACATGTCAATTATATCTCTCACAATTTCAGCATAATTTGGTACAAATCTTCTTAAAAATTTTATTTTTCCCAAGAATCTTTGAATATATTTCTTGCTTCAAGGTAAAGGAATTGTCTGAATTGATCCCACCCTTGCTGGATCAATATTTACTCCTTGTTTTGGAACTATGTTACCCAATAATTTACCTTCTTCTAAGGAAAATAAATATTTCTTGGGATTTAGTGACAAACCAAACTTTCTGAAATTTTCAAAAGTTTTTTGATGATGCTCCAGATGTTCATCATCTGACCTTGAGAAAATAGTTACATCATCTAGATATATAACCACATACTTGTCAACAACAAACAATATGTCCATGGCTCGCTAAAAGGTTTCTCCAGCATTCATAAGTCTAAATGACATCCTTGCATACATGAAAGTGCCCCAGGGGGTTGTGAAAGTTGTATTTTTCTGATCTTCCTTATCCAATGCCACCTAGTTGTACCCAGAGAATCCATCAACCATAGAAATCATGTAAGCTCCTGTCTCCTTTTTTAAGACATAAGCCATTTTAGGTAAAGGATAATTATCCTTTAGAGTTGCTCTGCTCTAATTCCTGAAGTCCAGACACAATCTTATATCTCCATTTTTATTCCTCATAGGAACCAAATTAGAAACCCAATCAGAATGTATGAGAGGAGCTATGATTTTTTCTTGTAGTAATTTCTTCACTTCTTTCTCAATTGGAGTGAGCAATAAAGGATCTGAGCTTCTGTCTATGTGGTTTAATTCCTTCTTTCAAAGGAATCTTATGTTGTACTATAATTTTATCATATGTCTTCAAGTCTTCATATGACCAAGAAAACACACATATATATACTTCTTAAAAAGTTCAATGTATTTTTCTTTATAATTTTTGGGAACACCTTTGAACAATTTGACCATTTTTGGTTCCTACTGAGTTCCCAAATTATAGTTTTCCATCTCTTCTTCCTGATGTGTTTTATTCAAATCAACAAAAACATCATTAGAACAAAATAATATTTCAAGAGGACCTAAATCTTTAGGGAGCATGTTATCTTTCAATTGGATAATCTTCTGATCCCTTATTGACTGCTTCAAGTGTCCTATCTCAGCTTTTGGCTATGTTTGTTCTTCTTCTTGATCTACCTCAGCATCTTGAAAATTTCCAATCATTGCCAAGAAATGATTTATCTGCTCATCATATTCAAACACTTGCCAATGTTTCACATTTTCAGGAATAGAGGGTTTATGTCTAATTTCAATCTCATACCTTAGCCTTGGATTCATTGGGGGCTTGAAGGTGCTAGCTGCTACTGCTAACGAATCTTCCAACCTATTCTCCTCCCTTGGAATAAACTGGATATTGATGGCTTCAAAATAGTTCTCTATCAAATACCAAACTTCATTTCTATATGATCTTAATCTCGAATGCTTGGTTTGACAATGTTTTTTAATCTTTCTTATTATCAATTCAGAATCACCAAAAATCGAAATACAATGAATTCCCATTTGTTTATCAACTTGAAGGCTTAAGATCAAGGCTTCATACTCAGCCACATTATTTGTTGAATCAAATTATAACTTAAAATAAAAAGGCACGAGGTTACCTTCTGGTGATATCAACAAGAATCCTACTCCTATGCCATCCTTGGAGTAGGCACCATCAAAGTAGCATTTCCAAATCTTATTTGAATGAAGCTCAAAAACTACTGAAGAGAGCTTCTTCTCTCTATCTTCAGCAAATTCTACATCTTCATGCAGCATGAAGCATGAAAAGTCTTCTTTTTCCTGACTATAAATAGGGGAATTACCTGCATCTTTCTTTGTGGTGGTTTTCACAAACCTTGTTTCTCCGTACAATCTCCTTTCTTACCCATTGAAAAAAGGAATGATAGCATGAGTGAAATCTAATTTTAAAACTCCTCCCAACTTTTCTCCCCAAGATCTTGACAAAAAGCACTCCAAAACTTGGCTGGAATGTCACCATAGTGTTAGTATTTGCATACTTCCACCCAGGGATCAAAACACATTTGCATGTGCATCTTATATGTCCCATTCTGAATAAATTTTTCATCATTCCATTAGGTCATGATATAAAATTGTTCCACTGGTGGTTGTCCTAGTCACATAAGCTTCCTTATCCCTCAAAAGATCATATTGGTTGACTCATTCTCATGTCTCCTTGAGCATAATAACACCTATGGAAGTCTCTTTTCACCGGGAAATATTTTAAATGGAATCTCATTCATAGAAATCGAGTCTAAAAGTCCCATTACGTCATTAGGTTTTTTATTTCTCAAGGTGACTCTTTCATTTCGGATAGGGTCGGGAGAAAATATATGAGGAGGCGCTAAATAAGAAATTTTGTTTTCCTATATAGAATATCATCATGATGTAATTATCATACATGCAGAGTTGTAATTTTTGAATATAATAACTTTTATATCAAAATGTCATTTTTATATAAAGTTCAATATGTAATCAAAATGTAATTTATGTTCTCATATGTAATAAATTCATCCCAAGTTGTCAAATGCAATCAATTTTGGCCTAAGTGGAGCAAAGAAAGCCAAACTCCATGACTTGATCAAACTGCAAAATGCCAAAAAGTCAGAAAGATAAAGAGTATCAATGCCAAAGTCCAAAGGGAAAAGTGAACATAGGAAAACTGGGTAATTCAAATTGAAAATTCAAAACCACTAAGCTATAAATTTGTTCAAACACCTCAAAGAAATTCATTGCCTCCATTCATCCATCATGATTTTCCAACAAAGGAGAAATTTCAAGTTTTTCGAGCATTTTTTAGTCAAATTTCAGGGTCTTTGTGCGTTTACCCTTAGGTGTTGCGTGTTTACCCTCAGGCACTACGCGTTTTCTCAACAACTGCTGACCAAATAACATAGGTGTTGCGTGTTTACCCTTGGTCGCTGTGTGTTTTCTCGAGCACTGCGCGTTCCTCCAGGACGTTGCGCATTTGCTCAGGAAAGGTTTCAAAGGATTTCACAACCTCCAACAAGTTTTCATTTCCTCACAAATTTCTTCAAGGGGCTTTAAATCAACAATTGAACCGTAATACACCTCTCCTCTAATATATTTGGTGTTTCATAAGAAATTTGAAGTGCTTATTGCTATGAAACCCTAGTTTTCATTTCCTTTCCATTTTCATGCATCATATCCATATTCATGTCCCTAAACACATATCAGTCATAAAAACTGTTAAATCCTAGGGTTTTCATAGACCTAGATTTTCATTTACATTCACTCCCTCCATTTTCCTAAGCTATTCATTTCACCTCTCACTCCCTTCATCTCATTCCATTTACCCTAGGGTTTTCAAGGCTTCAAATTCAAAATGTCTGAAGAGGAAGACAGAAGTGTCAGTGAGGAACAAACACCAAAGAAGAAATCATGTAAGAAAGGAGGAAAAATCATCATATATGAACCAGCAACCACAAAAGAGCTCATGGCTTCTCCCCTCACTGTGTCATGTTTTAAACATGTTGGTTGTTTTGAGTTTTGTGAGAAAGTGCAGCAGATCCAGTATCACCCTATGTTGACAAGGTTGTTCATTACCAATATTCATGATAGGCAGGTCACTCTTGTTGGGGTTACTTTTACCATGTCCACTAATTCCATTGCAGCTGCTACAGGGATCCCTAATATGGGAGAGAAATGGTTTAAACAAGGGAACCTTTATCAGAGCTACTATGAACCATATCTCAAAACTAGATATAAGGATGAAAAAAAGACCATTTTCCTTTTCTCTCATCTTCTTGACTGATATGTCCCTATGATGAAAATAATCATGAAATACTTCACCTGTGAGGGGAGATTTTCTCGACTCTATTCATATCATATTGGACTCCTCATGCACTTCGCTAGAGTTAGAATGCTTCACATACCCTACTATCTCTCCCGCAGCATTGACAAGATGGCATACATTGTACAAAAGAGGGATTATAATCATAAAATGCAGAGTATTTTCCACCACTCCCTCATCAAGATGATATTCATGGATCAACTTGAGCAAAAGAACATTTCATGGGACACATTCATAGCAAATGAAGTTTTCACTACCCCACCTAGTCAACATGAGCATAATATCCCCTCATCATCTCATCCTCCCATATCCACTCCTCCATCTCAGCCTACTTCTCATATGTCATCACCAAATCAGTTTTATTCACCCCATGTTGATCCTTCTTCTTCTCCTTTCTATAACCCTTCACCATCATCACATCATGATTCTAAGTCATCAAGCAGTGAGGAGGACATTGAGGAAACTTGGGCTAATTTGACTAATGTTGATCCATTTCCCAAGATTTATCAGAGAGGCTATATGCGTGTGTTTGCTTCACTTGGTGTGAAAGGGGCCATGCCTTCTTCATCAACAAAACAGGTGGACAAAGGCAAGGAAAAGGCTAAAGAGCCAATCATTGATGAACAAGAGGATAAACATGAAACATAGCATGAGTTTGAACCAATTGACCTAGATGAGGAAGATGAGGACAAAATCACCAGTGCAGCAATCAAAGGTAAAGAAGAAAAGATTAGTAAACTGCAAACTAATCTTGACAGATAAAAATATGTGATTGATTTTCTTGAGCAAGAAAATCAGCAACTGAAAACTAAGCAAATCATCAATGAGGTAAAGACCATCAAATCACAAAGAGAGGCAGAAAAGGCCAAGGCCTTGCTAGATGAGACTTTGGAAATATTTGGTGAGATTGATGATGAGGAGGATCAGACTCTAACACAAAAACCAAAGACTATGGGGTTGAAGAGAGCTTTAGCTCGAGAAAGACAGAGAGAAGATGAGTTGGAAGAGTAGCTCACACCAAGTGAGTTGCTTTCCATAGAGATTAGCAAGGATAGGGAATCATGGCTTGATAGAGCCAATCTGAATTTGGAGAGGTTGCTAGAGAAGGCCAACAAGGACAGTGAATTTTTGAGAACAAGAGTCAAACTTCATGCACGGAAAGAGATAATTGCATTAGCCAAGCTCAAAAGAGCTAATGCTAAGATTGAAAGTTTGATTAAGAAAGGGGAGAAAGAGAGAATAGATATACTTTTCAAGGTGTCTCTTCATGCCTCAAGAACTTGATAAGAAAGTAACCTCACACATTTTGGTAAATTTTTGGCACACTTGGCATTTCATTTCATTTTTGGTTTTGGAGTCTTTTTGGCAGACAAAAATTCTGCAAAACGCACATCGACCTGGACATTGCGCTCTTTTTTGGGGCATCCAAATGACAAATGGCCACCACCATCATTTTCATAATGATGAATAAATCAACCCTAGTAAGTTTCAGAAAAAATGGAGGAGAATTGGTCCCTCAAATATGAAAAAAACTACCAAATTTTCATGTTTATGCCTCCTTTTTGACCTGGTCACTGTGTGTTTACCAGTCTTGGGAGATTGACTTTTTAACAAGGAAAATGAGCACCATTTTGGAAATTGGAGGTAGATTTGGAAACTAGACTCAGGAATATTTCAAATGAACTATCATGGAGTTGATTTTGACAATGGGAAGGCACTCAAAAGCTGCTTGCAAAAGAGGCCATTTTTTCTACTGGACGCTGCGTGTTTGACAAGAAAATGCATTTTTCACAGTCTGCATCAAATTTTGAAGTTTCACTCCAGTTTTACTTTTACTTTGGAAAATGAAGAAATTACTGATGTAAATGGTCATGATGGATGTAAATTTCATGTTTTTACTTTTATCTAAGGTAGATACATTAGGTGAGTCCTCTAGAGGTCAAATAAATTAGTTTCCTCTCTTTTAGAGGCAAATTGTTGGGTCTTCCTAGTCTTCAGTTTCTTGTTTCAAATTTGGTGTAACTAATTCCCATCTCATGGCTTCGACTCCCTGAGGCTAGGGAGAGTGGTTTTTAGGTATATATGATTTACTTTCTCAATAATTGTAATTGTTGGACTCATTTGGAGGTTTGGCTTTTGAAAATACATACTTTGTATCAGTTTTGGCTTGGACATTAATCAAATTTGCAACTATTTTTATGGGATCCATGTGGTATGGTGTTTAGTTTCATTTTCTTCTTTTGTGCTCAAATGTTAGAATGATTTTTTTTATGTCATCCATCATTTCATTGCTATTAATTGACTATTTTCAAGTTAGATGAACAGAATCAATAATTTCTATGCTTTGTTTTGGGTAAACATTCACAGTCTGTAATTTCTTCAGTTTAGAAAGAAACCATGAGTTCACCATGCTCTTTCTAGCTCCTCACCTTTCTTGAACACTTTGCCATTGAAATCCTAAAGTGATAAACCATTGTACCTACCTTTCCCCATAGAACACCCTGCAAATCTTGACCTAATTTCCTTTCCCTGATTATTTGACTCCTCCTGATCTAGTAAAACCCTATACAATCAAAATCAAAACCTTGAGCTACTATACCTAGCCTAATATCCTTTTTCCTTAGTCATCTTGGCTGTGATTTATATGGAGATAGTCCTCTCCTTTCCTAGTAGGGCTAGCTACTTGGCTAAGTATGGTTTGAGGTTACCTCGGAATTACCTTTCTCAGCCTGAGATTAAATCTAAGTGATAAAATTTTGGCAAATCTGTTGGGGAATAAAAGTGAGATCAGATCAACCCCAGTAAGTGTTCATTGAAATTCTTAAACTTGTAGATGATAAGTTTAGAGTTTATTCAAAGGTTGAATTGAAAATTTCGTAAAGTGAAAATTAGTTTTCGAAATTAGACATATTGGCTTCCTGAAGATAAACTAGACCCAAACCTGATCTGAATACTCCCACCATTGTTAGTGATCCTCATAATATAGGAAGAAAAGCCAAAATTGTTGTGGAGACATCTAGTTCAGCCAAAAATCAATCAGAGAAAAGTTCCATTCCCAGAGCTAATTCATTCCCTGGAAAGTTAGAAAACTTGCAAGATATTGAATTTGATATAAATTTAGAACAAATCTTATTCCGAAGAAAATATTTGAGTTAGATTGACGAAACAATTTTTGATTCCTCCATTTCCTTTCACAGTCCTGTTGAAGATCTATTTTCACATTCTCAATTAGGGTCACAACTTTTACAAGTTTTTAAAGATCTGTAGAAATATTCTTCACAAATAAATGCTTGGGTGATAAACAGACCTCAGATCCCAACTTCTTCTACCATTTCATCTACTATTCACACTACTTAATTAGTGACCAATAATCCCTTGATTACATCAAGCATCCAAAACCCTGTTATAAATCCTCCACCTCCAATCATCATGGCTGCAAGATATGCCCCCCTTGTTCTCCCTCAGAACCCTGGTGCTATGCCCCAATATTACCAAACCAAAATCCCCTTGTTTGACAAAACTCAGCCTATGGCATCCCAAAATCGCATAGATAAGATGAATGAATTCTTTTATCTTCATGAAATTGATATCGAGGATGTGAAGATGAGGCTGTTTTCATAAAGTTTGGGAGGGGAAGTAAGAAAACGGTTCAGAGCTCTACCAGCAGCCACTATTGACACTTTAGAAGTTTTGCATCGACAGTTTGTAGAAAGATGGGAAGAAAAGAAAAATCCCCTTCAAATTATGTCCGAATATGAGAACATCAAAAGAAATGTTGGTGAGACTGTGCAAGATTATTGTGTGAGACTTAATACAGTGTACAATGCTCTTCCTGCACATATCAAACCACCGGAAGGTTTGGCTTTAGTCACATTTCTGGATGGATTTGATACTAATATGGCATATCATTTGCGTGAACGTGATCCTACAACTTTATCAGATATGCAAAATAATGTTGTAAGTGTGGAAACGAATTTGCTATCCAAAAGAGCAAGGATGAGATCTGAAAAGAGAGTGACCATCAAGGAGGAGACATCTGCTTCTGATGCTAAAATGGATTCATTACTCTGAACTATGGAAAGAATGGTTGACCAATTGTCTATCTCGGATAGACCTGAGCCACAGATCTCGAATCAAAATTTCAGAGGGCAATAGCAGCCTCAGTTTAGAATCAAGCAAAGACAGCAGAAAGCACCTGACCAAATAGTACAACAACAGTAGATTTGGACCCTGCTAGAGTAGAATTATGTTCAAGGAGTGGAAGAGAAGAATATGAAGATCTAGTGGTCAAAACAAATCATTTCTTTACAGCATATGGTTTTCCCATGTTTCTGACTGAAGATGAAGAGTATACTGAAAATTTGGATACTCCAAAAGATGAGGACTATATCTTGGAAAATGATGGTGATTTGGAAATTAAATTCGATGATTACCAGCGTGGGTATATGAATGCTTTGAGTGCACAGAAGAAAAAATGTTCTTTAAGGAGTAGAGATGTACCTGTCGATCCTATTCACAAAATAAGAGAGGTCTAGTTAAAGAATGATCTTCCAAATAATCAGAGAAAGGGTAAATAGCACGTGGATCAGAATCATAGCAACAACAACAAGTTCAAATACTAAAGACTCAAAGACACTCAGAAAAATGAGAATGTGACAAAGGATCAAAATGATAGAAGAGATAACATTGTCAAAGAGGTAGATAAAGTCACAAATTTTAATTTAGAAAATGGGATAGCTAAATTGAAAGTGTCCATTCCTTTGATAGAATTAGTAAAGAATAGTCATTATAAACATCAGGTGTCTAAAATGTTGCTAGTTGATCCTTTGTCCGATATGGTTAATGTTGAAGATTACCACCCTGAGCTCATTTTCGGTCCAGCTATAGATGGTCAGTTAGAAGAGAGTGAAGTTCCCCCCTTTTGTTTAAGCCTTAGACTACACGTGTACATACTTCATAATGCTATGCTTGATTCTGGAGCTTCTCACAATTTAATGCGAAAGGCTATTATGGAAAATATGGGCATGGATATCACTCAACCATATAATGATTTGTATTCATTTGATTCTGGTAGAGTTCGTTGCATTGGTCTCATTAAATATTTAGTGGTTTCCTTAGACCAAATCCCAGCCATGAATGTTTTAATGGATGTGGTAGTGGCTGATATACCACCTTGATTCGGCACACTGCTATCCAGATCATGGGGAGTCAAACTCAAAGGTACTTTACAACTTGACTTCTCTTATGCTACTATTCCTGTTTTCGGGAAATTGAGGAAATTGTACCGGGAAAATAAAATGAAGTATATGATAACTAGTAAGGAGAAGCCCATAAATCACCCAATACGGGTTGTATAAATAGATCTAGAATCTTTTATTTTTTATAATGATGGTAGTTTAATGATGTAAGTAATTAGCTAGTAGTGGTAGAGGATGTACCAGAAGTTTCAGAGAATTTTAGAGCAATTCTTGATAAAGAAAAAGAAATGGTGACTTCTTCCGAATAGCCTTTAGAAGAACAAAAACTCGGTGCAGATCAAAAAAATGAGGTGACCGGTAAAAGTAAATTAGAACCAATAGTTAAGTTTCAGCATCTAGAAGACGAAGATGGACTTTGGAGCATGGATTCGATGGTGCTTTCGGTAAGGAAGGTGTAGGTATTGGTATTTGGATCCAAAGTCATGTTTTTAAGTCAGGTGGAATTCCAAGTAATGTTAGAGAATGCTCTTATAACTTGGCTTTTTAATGTTCTAACAACGAAGCAGAGTATGCAGCATTGATCATAGGTCTCAAAATTTTGAAGAAACTTGGTGCGAAAATAATTTCTATTTATGGTGATTCTGAGCTTGTCATAAAGCATGTGAAAGGAGAATATAAAACAAAACATCCACGAATGAGAGATTATAGGAATGCAGTCTTGGATATCTTTAAAAAAAATTCCTGAATATACATTAACAGCGGTACCAAGAAGTCAAAATATCATTGTAGATTCCCTTGCTATGGTAGCAGTAATCTCAAAATTTTGATGAACTCAAGTAATAAATTTGAAATTCATGTTAAACATAGACCTAGTGTTATTGATCACTTAAGGTACTGGCAAGTTTTTTGGGATGACAAAGAAATTAATAGCTTTTTTTAGTATGAAGTAAAGTTCAAAGATGCTTTTATTGATGATGTTTGTGATTCTAATGATCAAAACATAGAGGCCAATCAGATGAATATTTTGCAACTGAAAGATAATATTATTCCTAGAGGTCTCATACCTTTAGAAGAACTTTTTTATCAGGATGATGTGGTGATAAAACCAACATTGGCTCCTACAAAAAAGGGTGTGGAAGACATAAACATCGGAACAGCAGATAAGCCCAAGATGGTTAAGCTATCTAAGACATTATCTCCCGAGGCAAAAGATAAGTACATCAAATTGTTATCTGGATTTTCTAATATTTCTGCATGGGATTATGCAGATTTGAAGGTCTATGACAAAAATATTATTCAACACACTATTCCCATCAAGCTGGATCAAAAAAATTTCAGACAAAAGTTGAGAAGGATAAATCCAAGACTGTTGGCATCCATCAAGAAAGAGGTAAATCAATTGTATAAATCTGGTATCATTGTTCCAATTAGATTTTCTGATTGGATTTAAAATTTGGTTCCAGTAAGGAAAAATACCAGAGAGATAAGGTTGTGCATTGATTT
This sequence comes from Pinus albicaulis, assembly GCA_034641835.2. Classification (NCBI taxonomy): domain Eukaryota; kingdom Viridiplantae; phylum Streptophyta; class Pinopsida; order Pinales; family Pinaceae; genus Pinus; species Pinus albicaulis. The sequence continues at coordinate 23,279 of JAXQQM020087156.1, forward strand.
CCGGAATTTGAATAAAGTGTCTTTAAAGGAAAATTACCGCTTCCTAAGATGGACCATGTTCTGCAAAGGGTAGTTGGAGCATCACAGATGTCGTTGCTTGACGGTTATTCAGGTTAAAATCAGATTTTGGTACATGAAGAAGACCAAGGTAAAATTGCTTTCACAACACCATGGGGGACCTTTCAGTATGTCAAAATGTCGTTTGGACTCAAGAATGCAGGGGCTACTTTTCAGCGGGCGATGGATATAGCCTTTGCTAATGAGAAAGATGTTTTCTTAGTGGTGTATTTAGATGATTTGACAGTGTTTTCTGGTTCTGATGATCAACATTTATATCATCTGAGAATTGTTTTTTATAAATGCAGGGAGTTCAGAATTTCTTTGAATCCAAAAAAGAGTCTTTTTTCCATGGAGGAAGGCAAACTTCTCAGTCATATAATTTCCAAAGATGGCATTCACATTGATCCTTCTAGAGTAGAAGCAATTCAACAAATAGATTTTCCACATTAAAAAAAGGAGATACAAGATTTCAATGGTAAGATGAATTTCTTATGTAGATTTGTTCCTAATTTGGCTGAGCATTTGCGTGAAATTACTAATATGTTGAAAAAGGACAATAGTGTAAAATGGACCATTGATGCTATGAAGTCTTTCAACTTGGTATATCTTGCCTTAACCACAACCCCTTTTTTGGTTAGTCCAGATTATACTAGTGATTTTATAATATTTTCATTTGCATCTAAGCACACCTTGGCTGCAGTTTTGATGCAAAAGAAGGATAAGGTTGAGCAGCCCATTTCTTTCTTCAGTTGAGCCATAAGAGATGTTGCTCTTTGCTATAATATTATTGAGAAGCAAGCTTTAGCCTTAATCAAAGCCTTGAAGGATTTCCAGATCTATATTCTACATTCACACACTGTAGCTTATGTTCCAAATGCAGCTGTAAAAGAAGTTCTCACGCAGACCGATCCAGAAGGAAGGAGAGGTAAATGGATAGCAGCAATGCTAGAGTATGATCTCGAGATCAAGCCCACCAAGTTGATCAAGGGACAGGGGTTAGCCAAACTCATGGCTGAATCCAATTTGCATGCTCTAGACATAAACCTTATTGTAGCAATGTCAAATGATGGAGAAGGTGGCGCTCGAATACAGGTATCAGAAATGTTTCTCACTTCACCATGGTATTTAGATATAGTGTATGTTCTTCAACACTTATGTCCTCCTCCTGGAATATCAAAAAGTAAGGGTAGGTCTTTGAAATTAAGATCTGCTAAATACTGCATTCTAGGTAGTGCCCTTTACTGGAAAGATCCAGGAGGTATTCTTTTAAATTGTCTGGTTGAAGATGAAGCTAAAAAGGTAATTGATGACTTCCACAGGGGATATTGTGGAGGCCACTTGTTTTGGAAAATAAAAGCTAATAAAGTATTGAGAGCAGGGTATTGTTGGCCGACTCTATTTTCAGATTTGTACACAACAGTCACAAATTGTCATGAATGTCAAGTTTTTCAGGGAAAAGGAAACTCCTTCCTCTTCAGCTGAAGCCTATCATAGTAAATGCTCCTTTTCAATAGCGGGGACTCGATTTTATTGGTGAAATTCATCCTACATCATCAACACAACATAGATGGATTTTGACAGCCACCGACTACTTGACCAAGTGGATCAAAGTTATTCCTACAAGACAAGCTACGGAAACAGTAATTATTAAGTTTTTAGAATCCAATATTTTGTCTTGTTTTGGTTGTCCTCACAAGATTATTACAGATAATGCAACAACATTCAAGTCAAAGAAGATGTTTGAGTTTTGTCACAAGTATAATATCAGGTTGGGCCATTCCACTGCATATTATCCACAGGGCAATGGATTAGCTGAGTCCTCTAATAAATCCTTGGTTAATATCATTAAGAAAATGTTAGAGGAGAATAAGAAAAATTGGCATAGGAAGCTTACCAATGCTTTGTGGGCAGACCAAGTGAGCACCAAGAAGTTTATAGGTATGTCACCCTTTGAATTGGTTTATGGTACAGATATAGTGTTTCCTACGTCACTTGCAGTCCCGATTATGAGATTATTGCTAGAATCAGGTAGTGAGGAAGATGATATTCAACGTCGAATTAATCAAATGATTTACCTTTAGCAAGTAAGGGAGGAGGTTTCTCAGAATACTTCTAAAATTCAAGAGAAAATAAAAAAGATTTATGATCGAAAAACCAAGGTAGATAGGTTTCAGCTGGAAGATGTAGTGCTGCGATGGGATGCAAGAAATGAAGAGGAAGGAAAGCATGGGAAGTTTGAAAATCTATGGAAAGGACCCTACAAGATCTTAGCCTATCGAGGACAAAATGCCTATTTTCTGAAAGAGATGAATGGAAAAGAATGTTTAGGAGGACCGATCAATGGTAGGCTCTTGAAACATTACTATTTCTAATGCGACTTCTGAAAGAATGTTCCACTTTCATTGTAAATACCAATTTATATTTTCTACAAGGTTTGGAGTAGAAAATCATTTAGGCTTGGGGCCCAAAGTGAAGGCTATAAATCTTGTTGATTTTTTGTTATTTTCAAAGTTTTTGAGTCAGTTTTGAGTTAGTGTCAGAGTTAGTTTTGAGTCAGTTTTATAGTCTGCAGTCTTTTAAATTGTTTGACCGTATTGGCCCAAAGGTTAGGCACTTGGTCTACGGTGTTGTTGACACCTACAAGGAGCTGCCATCTCCAATAAGGCCAATGTTAGTGTCAGTATTTGCATACTTCCACCAGGAATCAAAACACATTTTTCATGTGCATCTTAGGTGTCCCACTCTAAAGAAAATTTCAATCATTCCATTAGGTCATGATATAAAATTATTCCACTGGTGGTTGTCCTTGTCAATAAACTTCACTCTCCCTCCAAGATTCACATTGCTGACTCATTCTCATCTCATTCTCATGTCTCCTTGAGCATAACAACACCTATGGAAGTCTCTTTTCACTAGGAAGTCTTTTAAATCAAATCTCATTCATGAAATTCAGGTCTAAAGAAGTCCCATTAGGTCATTAGGTTTTTTATTTTTCAAGGTCACTCCTCCATTTCAGACGAGGTCAACAAATATATGAAAGGGAATAAATAAGAAATTTTGTCTTCCTATATGGAATATCATCATGATGTAATTATCATATTTTCAGAGTTGTAATTTTTGAGTTTAATGATTTTTATATCAAAATGTCATTTTGATATGAAATTCAAATATGTAATTTATTTATGTTTGTTCAAATGTAAATTTATGTTCTCATATGTAATAAATTCATCCCAAGCTGTCAATGCAATCATGTCCAGCCAAAGTGGAGCAAATAAAGCCAAACTCCATGTTTTATCAAATTGCAAAATGCCAAAAAGTCAGAAAGATAAAGAATATGAGTGCCAAGGTCCAAAGGGAAAAGTGAACATAGGAAAAGTGGGTAATTCAAATTAAAAATTCAAAACCACTAAGAAATAAAGCCATTCAAACAACTGAAAGCAAGTCATTGTTTCCATTCAGCCATCAGGAGTTTCCAACAAAGGAGAAATTTCAAATTTTCAAGAATTTTGAGTGAAATTTCAAGGTCGCTGTGCGTTTTCTCTCCGGCACTGTGCATTTGCTCAGATGTTGTGTGTTTACCCTCAGGCGCTACGCGTTTTCCCAACAAATGCTGACCAAACAACATAGGCGTTGCACATTTACCCTTGGTTTCTGCGCGTTTCCCCGGGCACTGCATTTTCCTCCAGGATGCTGCGCGTTTTCTCAGTCAGGGTTTCAAAGGATTTCACAACCTCCAGCAAGCTTTTATTTCCTCAAAAATTTCTTCAAAGGGCTTTAAAACAGTAAGTGAACCCTAAGAAACCTCTCCTCTAATATATTTTGTGTTTCATTAGAAATTTGAAGTGCTTATTTCTATGAAACCCTAGTTTTCATTTCCTTCCCATTTCCATGCATCATATCCATATTCATGTCCCTAAACACATATCATTCATAAACACTGTTAAACCCTAGGGTTTTCATAAACCTAGGTTTTCATTTACATTCACTCCCTCCATTTTCTTAAGCTATTCATTTCACCTCTCACTCCCTTCATCTCATTCCATTTACCCTAGGGTTTCCAAAGCCTTCAAATTAAAAATGTCCGAAGAGGAAGATAGAAGTGTTAGTGAGGAACAAAAACTAAAGAAGAAATCATGTAAGAAAGGAGGGAAAATCATCAGATATGAACCAACAACCATAAAAGAGATCATGGCTTCTCCCCTCACTATGTCATGTTTTAAACATGTTGGTTGTTTTGAGATTTGTGAGAAAGTGCAGCAGATCTAGTATTAACCTATGTTGGCAAGGTTGTTCATTACCAATCTTTATGATAGGCAGGTCACTCTTGCTGGGGTTACTTTTACCATGTCTACTAATGCCATTGTAGCTGCTACAGGTATCCCTAATGCGGGAGAGAAATAGTTTAAACAAGGAAACCTTGATCAAAGCTACTATGAACCATATCTCAATCCTAGATACAAGGATGAAAAAAAGACCATTTTCCCTTTATCTCATCTTCTTGACCGATATGTCCCTATGATGAAAATAATCATGAATTACTTCACCTGTGAGGGGAGGTTTTCTAGACTCTATTCATATCATATCCAACTACTCCTGCACTTCACTAGAGTCATAATGCTTCACATACCTTATTATCTCTCCCGCAACATTGACAAGATGACATACATTGTATAAAAAAGGGATTATAATCATCAAATGCAGAGTATCTTCCACCACTCCCTCATCAGTATGATAGTCATGCATCAGCTTGAGCAAAATAAGATTCCATGGGACACATTCATAGCAAATGAAGTTTTCACTACCCCACCTAATCAACATGAGTGGAGTATCCCCCCATCATCTCATCCTCCCATATCTACTCCTCCATCTTAGCCTACTTCTCATACATCATCACCAAGTCAGTTTCATTCACCCCATGTTGATCCTTCTTCTCCACCTGTCTATAACCCTTCACCACCATCACATCATGATTCTGAGTCATCAAGAAGTGAGGAGGACATGGGGCAACTTCGGATAATTTGACTGATGTTGAGTCATTCCCTAAGACTTATCAGAGAGGCTACAGGCATGTGTTTGCTTCACTTGGAGTGAAAGGGGCCATGCCTTCTTCATCAACAAAACAGGTGGACAAAGGCAAGGAAAAGGCTAAAGAGTCATCTGTGGAAAATTTTAGGGGCGAATTTTAGCCCAAAGGCGAGTTTTAAGGGATTTTCAATTTTAATAGGGCGAATTTTTTATATAAAACCAATTTTCTATAGTTTAATAAAGTTAGCCCAATAAATATTTTAAAAATAATTAATTATTAAATATTAGCCCACCAAAAAAAGGGCGCATAATACTGGAAAAATGAAATTTGCCCCGATTTTTTTTGGTTAGAGCAGATTTCCATGGCATTCACCTAGATTTACAGGGTCGAAAGGAGGGGTTAGAGTGATTTTCCCCATTCTTTCAATGGTTAGGAGAGGTGGCTGGACACCGATCTTCTTGCTGGTTGAGCGAGGCTGACCCTCTCTGGTCCGTTCGGTGTTAGGGCTCTTCCATAGTTCGTATATAACAGAGATACACTTCGAAAGAGATGGTATTGGTGTTGTGGGAGATAGCACTCACCACAGTCTACGCACTTGACCTCAAGCACATGTACAAGCTCACTCTTAGACTCCAACGCAGACTAATAACACAGAGGCACCCCTCTTTTCGCCAGTTTGTTCAACGGTATGCACCTTCCTTCCCTTTCTTGAATAAATAATCCATCAAAATCTTCATGATAGCTATGCATCATAAGCCTTCTTGAATTATCCTTCGTTGTTGTCCTCAATTCTCAGGGTAAAGAATTTCGCATCACAAATTTACAGTCATAGTCTGCCCAATGTATGTCTAATTGCTGTAGGAAATGAAATATACATATCACAGAATGATGAAAAGCCACCATGAGGGAAGACTATACTGGGTTTTTTCAAATGTATTTGGTTGTCAAGGTGGAGATCCCATTGCCATTAATCCATGCCGGCATAACCAATGTAGCAATAAATGCTCAGGGTAAATAATTTCGCATCGCAAATTTGCATTCATAGTCTACCCTATGTATGTCTAATTGCTATAGGAAATGAAATATACATATCATAGAATGATGAAAAGCCGCCATGAGGGCAGACTATACTAAGTTTGTTCAAATGTGTTTGGTTGTCAAGGTGGAGATCCCATTGCCATTAATCCAGGCCGGCATAACCAATGTAGTAGTCAAACAGAAGAGGGGACCCGGATCCTTGTGGGATTTTGCTGAAACTTAGCCAGTCATTACCAACGATAAATTCCACCAAATTGTGGGCATAGTGGTAGTAAATCTGGTGTCAATATTGCAGTATAAAACTCCTACCATTTAGCTGTTAAACCTGGTGTCATTATTGCAGTTTAAAACTCCTTCCATTTAGCTGTTATCTTTGCAAACTTAATTTAAACTGCCTAAATTGACATTAATTTGAAATTTTACAGTGGGATTTACGATTTTCGACACTCCTGTTAAACCTGGTGTCATTATTGCAGTTTAAAACTCCTGCCATTTAGCTATTATCTTTGCAAACTTATTTAAACTACCTAAATTGACATTAATTTGACATTTTACAGTGGGATTTATGATTTTCGACGCTCTTATGTAGTGATCCAAAATCATATTAGCAGAGGGAAGGACTCGTGAACATGGAAGGATTCAATATGGGCCATCGAAAAAACAAAAATGACCAGCAACATCTGCAAAAATGTATTATCATAGATTCTGACTAGGTAAGAAAATTGTTTACTGAATCAATTCTAATACACCATCTTCAATCATCAATCTCAAATGATACAATCAATTTTCCTCAACGCCAAAATCTCTGCATCAATGACAATACCAACAGAAACGCACCACCTAGCCAATTGCTTATGATGCCTACATGGTCTCAATCCCCCGCAACCCCCTATATAGGAGTCAAGCT